>JAAEAF010011110.1:0-43662 GCA_011037195.1 Triatoma infestans
ACTCAAAAAGGACCCAACAAAAAATTTCCAACAACAAGTAAAAACTGCTATAAATAACGCAACACTAGTAATACCACCCCGCGAAGCCTTCAAATATACTTGCATGAACCCTACAGCACACATTCTAAATGCACTTCCAAAAATACACAAACCCAATATTCCCATCAGACCCGTCGTAAACTACACAACTGCACTAGCGTACAAGTTGACACAGCATCTGGCAACAGTAATAAAAAACAAAGTAAAACTGAATACACTTACAATATAAGAGTGTGAAACTAAGTTTGCTATGTGGGAGTCTGTGTTGTCACACTGTCTAAAAAACGCATCCTGAAGATGGGCGAACGCCCGAAACCGGTCGATGACCACAAAATGAAGCAGGCTACCACGGAAAATGTCTCTGATGCATCTGGTGGCTGTTTGCACGGCAGATAATAGTTGCATGCTGTGTCGTAATAGGGGTTTGGAGGATAAAAGGTGCCAGCACATACCAGGTTCAGGTGAGTGGACTGTGTTCCGGCAAGCATTGGAACAAGCTAAGAAGAAATTGGCAATGGTATGAGAATCCTTCAAGGGAATCTCCATAGGAGTAGAGGTATAGCTGATTCTCTTTTGGATCAGCTGGTTGCTGAGAACGAAGCAGACATATTACTTCTTTGTGAGCAGTATAGATCTAGGGGCTGCGGTCTTTGGTATAACGATTTGTCAGGCACAGCCGCAATTTGGATTTCGAATCAGGGGCTTTCCAACTGAGTTCGGTAGAGATAACGAATATGTGTGAGAGCGGAGTCGGAATATCACCTTCATCAGCTGCTATTTCACTCCCAACGAGAGCGTACATGAATTCAGGCGGAAGTTAAACTCCTTGGAGGATGATACTCATGGGATGACTGGCCAAATCATTGTGGTTGGCGACTTTAATGCTAGGGCGGTAGACTGGGGTATGCCTGAGACGGATATGAGGGATAGAAATATTCTCGAAATGACCGCCAGAACGAGGCTGGTAGTGCTTAATGAAGGAAGCGTGTCTACATTTAGGCGACCGGATTATTTAGAAACGATTCCCGATATCTCCTTAGCTTCGGAGAACCTCGCATCTTTTGATGAACACTGGAGAGTTATTAAAGAAATTACTGGGAGCGACCACCAATATATCACGTTTAGAATAACATAAAGTGCGGATAGGATATGGAAATTAAAGGATAGTGTAGGTAGGAATCTGGATAAGATACATAAAACGATACATAAAAGGTGCCAGGTTTTCTGGAAGGTGATTGAGGACGGGATGACGCAAAGCAACCCGGTTAGTGTGGAGGGTAGAGTTGGAGCTGAGGCAGTGTTACCTTAGGCATGGAAATTATTTCGGAGGCGTGTAGCCAATCAATGCCCAGGAGAGTTTCTTGGAGAGGGAGGCGGCCAGCCTATTGATGGAACTCGCGAATTGCGGATCTCTGTAGGGATTGTATTAAGAAGAGGAGGAGGGTTCAACGAGTAAGGAGGAGGCCGATGGCCGCATGCCGTGCAGCTGAATATAGAGAGGCGATACACGAGCTGCAGAAGGCAATTTACCTGAGCAAAAAAATCGAGTTCCGCACTTTGATGTGCGTAAGTAGCATTTCCCCCTCTTAAAAAAAAAAAGAAAACAAAAATTTGATTTTTTATTGGACAAAATAATTTCTAGAATGTTTAATTTTAATTATATCGTCTATTTGAATAAATAATTACCTACAATATAAACAAACCAACAAACAAACAATAAACTAATAATTACCCGCCGGCAAAAGGGAAATAAGGCAATCCATCTGTGTGTGGCTAATTATAACGCAATGTTTTAATATATTGATCCGAGGACATTTTGCCCCTGACCTCCATCTAAATCCACGATTTATTATGTCCACTGAACATTTTATTGTTGTCAAATCATTTAACATACTTCAGACAACTTTTCTTTCTTTTTTTTATTTCTTTAATTTGAAAATTCATGACCACAAATTCAAATAAATTACAGAGACATTTTAGTTTTGATACGCTGTATTTTTTTACCAACGTTAATGCATCAATATTTTTTTTTTTTTTAATCTTTTGTTGAATATTTACAACTGCGCTAACTGGCGCGCAATAAGTAAATAAGATATGTGGCAGAAACAAATGATTTGAGAAATTTGAATGGTGTCATACAGTGATGATCCCATTAGGCGACTAGTTGGTCGTGCAACCAATGACGCCTCAGCCGTCTTATAGGATTAGAGGGAAGTGTAGTTGAGAACAGGTTTGCTGCTAGAGGATTAGGGTGTGAAGATATGGTTTGGTTAAATGTAATATAGCGAGATTTAGAAAGTTTAAATATAGTTAGAATTTCACGATCTCTGTGAATTGTTAAATTACTAACATAAAAGGGAGCGTTCCCAATATGGCGGAGTATTTTTTTTTTTTTTCTCCTTCAATAATTTATTTGCAACTGTACAATATATACAATAAGCAAATGTGATAAAAGATTACAAGACATGATTTACATGGGAAGAAAATACCCAGTGGTATTACTTCAAGGCTGTGGAGTTAATTTAAAAGGTCACGGGGCCACTGACGCTTCAGGCGTCGAGAAGGATTATCAGGTAAGGTTTGACTAGCAAGTTGCTGAACCAAAGGATTATGATGATGGGTAAGGGAGTTATGGAATCTTTGATAGCGGGATTTAATTAGGTCGGACACATATGGAATGGATAGGTCATTATGTAAGGTTTTATTGGAGGCATAATCAGGAGCATTGGTGATTTTTCGTGGGATTTTGGATTGTAAGGATTGGATACGGTAAACGTTGGAATGCTTAGTGGATCCCCATACCTCTAGTCCGTAAGTCCATATTGGTCGTAGTAAAGTTTTGTATAGTGTGAGCTTATTTTTTAAAGTAAGTTTTGATCGTTTGTCTAAGAGCCTTCAAAGGATAAGAAATCGGAGTATTTTTGATCGTAAAGTTTGGATTTTGTTTATATTGGATTGTTTAGCTGTTCCATAGAGTTGAAGTCTGTTAAGTCCATATCGGTGCAAGAAGGCTACATCGTCGCTCTGCAATGTTAGTTTTGAGCGTTTGTCAAAACAATAGTCTGTAACTTTTTTTTTGAAGTTAAGTCGAAATCTGCTGGTTAGATACGACTGTGCTACTACTTAAACTGTATACTTTTCTGGTTTATGAGATATTTTGTTCGCACTGAAACAGATCACTCGCTAAAAACATAAATTTTTCAAATTCGGGGGACCTCAAAACATGTATTTCCAGTGAAAAGTCGATTTCGAAAATTTGAAACGATCAATAATACTTCCTCTTTGTTACCAACCTTACTCTCTCTTACTATACAGTAAAAAGTTCGGAATTCTACAATTCAAGAAAAAAAAAACTATACAAAACTAAACTGATAATGATCAACTACTGCAGTTCTAAATTTCCAATATCTTCTTTAATTATAAAGTTAAAAAAAAAAAAAAATGTACGGAACACAATGCATTCAAATTCAGTCATCGTTCTATTTTTTTTTTTTTTTTTTTTTTTATAAACCACATCCGTCATCCACAGAACGGATTCAATTTTTTTTCTTCTCCTATATAAAACCTCAAATTTCGAAAGAACTGTGTCCAACCAAAAAATAACAGTAAATGTGGAAGAGCTATTAAACTATCAAGTTTACTATAAACAATAACTACTACAACTGTTAGATTTACCACAGTTAAATAATATGACATATTCTTTCTATTCAGTCGTGCATAAAAGCAAGAAGAGATGTTATTACAAAATAATAATCAATGTTCATCGTGAGATATACATGACATATCCCGGATATGCGGCGGAATACAAATAAGGAAGATTGTGGGAACACCATCTACTTTATACAATACATACAATATATATATATATTAAACAGAAAGTTGGCCAAATTGCCTGAAATTAAAAATCTTTTTATTAGCAATTGATTAATATTTTTTTCTTCAATGAGTGTTTAATTAGGTGGAATTATTTGAAATGAGTGCTTTGATCACAATGATACAAACAAACAAATTTATAAAAAAAAAAAATAAAAAAAAAATTGAAAATAGTTTAATTAATCACACACTTTTATAGGTGGCAAGTTTAATGTTTTAATTCCTATTTAAATTTGTTAAAGTCCAATTTGTTGCTTTTTTTGCATCGCTCTTTCAGTAAATATATTAATACTTACAATTAACTGTTTTTTGACGCATCAACTACGGTGGTTATTAGCGCCCTTTGATTAATTTCTTTCTCAATTGTGGCCACTCGAGCTGGGATAACAATTGTCCTATACATGGCATCCACTCACGATTACCTTGTCCCTCCCTGCAAGGTAAAGTGGAGCACTAGGTTATCACCTGCACATCCCCTCTTATTTCATCGACTAATCGACGAGGGGTAGTGGAAGCACTTGTGTGCCACCCCTTATCCTACTAGAGCATATAATTAATGAATATTATATATTTACGATTATTTATAGTCGTAGTATATAAATTGAAAAACTTGATAACGTTGGAAAATAAATTATTGCAAAAGAAATATGAAATTTTCCATTTTCTGCAAAAATCCTTTGCATTATAATCTTTTGTGTACTTATCCATCGATTAGGAAATTGTATTTACTTATTTTCGCTAAGAAATTTTTTACAGGTGTTTTACTTTTTATACCCATATAATCCGAGCATGTAACAGTAGCCCGCAGGGCGGGACCAAAAAGCAAGCGAGAGCTATTCCGAAAGCGCTCGCGTGAACGGTCCTGCAATAGGACAAGGCGGGTCATATGAAAAAAGCTCATAAAGGGGTCACATTTGGAAAAAAGCTACATCGCTCTTCAAGCTACCACTAACTCAACGATACCATTCTACATTCGATCACTTTACCTCCTCAAAGACTAGGTTAAATATAAATTGTATAAAAAGTATTAGTGCTGAGTTTGCATCAACACCAAACAACATTCCTGTTACTAATCCAATATGGTTTCATTCAATGCTCTTTTAAGAAACCTAGATCAACAATAAGTGATGCCGCAGCCGAAGTAATTGCGCACTTATTTGAGTACTTCATCAACTCGTCGTATTAGTTCTAGTTCCTTCGTACAAACTATGTATTCCTGCCTCTACCAGCTAATCTTTTCCGAAGATTTGTGAAAAATCGCCTACTGGGAGAGAGACACCATTGGTATATATTCTTTTCTGTAGTGACCATCAATGTAGTTTCAAAAAAAAACGCACCTATTTTTGCGCAACAAAATTTCAATGAAATTTAGACAATAGAAACTTTTCCAATATTTACGATCAGTTTACTAAATGTAAACAAGAAAAATATTGCAGCTGAAGAGAACCAGTTTGATCACTAAATTTATGAAGATGCTATATTTTATTTTGCAGAAATAATTCCTGAGCCATAAAAAAAATATTAATTAAATCATTAAAGACACACTCTCTGCTTCACATCCTATCTATCTCATTTCCTATCCCATTCAAACAGAACATTTCTTTATAGACCTACACAATCGGCTGTTTGAAATATAATCACGCAATAAACTTACAATTAATTTCAACCATAAAATGGTGTTTCTAATTAAAACATAAAACTGATCTCTACAAACTAATCTGGCGAACAATAATAATAACACTTTCTAAAGTTAGAGTTAACTACCGCCATGTTGTTAAATCTTGCCATCAGTTGTTAGTTATAAAGAGCTTTAAAGCTTCTAGTTATTTTCGTGTTATACAATTATTAATACTATATACATATATAGTACTATAATACTATATATATAGTATTAATAATTGTATAACACGAATATATATATATATATATATATATCCTTTATCTTATATTTTCATCCATATAAGCTTACAATTAATAGAGAGACATGTTTAACTGGGAATTTTACACTTTCTTTTGGAAACAGTTTTTTATCATTTAATTGGTTCTGCCAGCCAAGATTATATAACTATACGGCGTCCTATCACTCATGTGTATATCAACTAGAAATGTTTAAGCTAGTTACGGATTTCCGGTGCTCAGTGTCTAATGGTGTTCACATTTGGTGCGAGCTATCTGGATGTGCTTTCTGTGAAGAAGCCAAACAGTGAATAAAACCTACAACTGCGAAAGCAAAAACTATCGGGAACTTCGTCATCTGTGATTCTCTACTCAGGTTGTTGAGAAATAGTTTATATCAAAACATGCAATGAGAGGGAGGATGAAGTGACTAGGATGGGAATCTCATTGTGGTCCCTAGCCAGCGGAAGCAATAATCAAACAATGGGGGAATAGAGAATTGGAGGAGCAGTGGAGGGCTGTTTCCGGCCTAAAAGCTAGATAAAAGAATGATTCAGAGGGATTTGAAGAAGCTTGGGTAACCAGTCATTTACTCAAAATCAAGATATCTAACCACTGTGTGAATTGAGATGATGGCTTTAGGGAAACGGAGCACCGCTATTTATGTCAGTATCTCCGCCGTTTCGCCATTACTAGGTTCCGCATATTTGAGGTAGGGCAACACTCTCAAGGGAATACTTGGGAGAGTTGCAGATTAAGGATATCTTAAGCTGAGGGAGGCTTCTTAGAAGAAGCTTTTTCTAGGGGAGAAAAAGGAATAAATTATTGGCTTAGTCCGGCGTCTTCGGGCACCCGATAGTTATAATATAATAGCACACACGCTAGTTAAAATTGTAGTAATTATAACTGTCTTACGCGAGGGAAATAAAAAAAATGTGGAAAAAACGAAAAAATAATGAAAAAAAAAAATGACAAAAGCAAAACAATTCTCATCCTAGATGATTATGCCTCTTTTAAATAAAAAAAGGTCAGAAATCTGCTAAAAAAAAAAAAATTAAACTTTAAAATAGTTGACGGTAAAAAAATTAATGAATTTGAGTTAGAAACGAATGGAAAAACCAATCCAAGAAATTGTAGCAAATAAAATATAGCGGATGTACATAGGAGAGCAAGAGAGAAAAATGGTAAAAGATGAAATTGAAGATCTAGAAGAGGTGGGAAACATGTATTCCAAAACATTGCCATTACATTATATATTACGCTACATATATATATATCTTTATATATACTTGTGTATATAAATTCTTTCAAAATATATGCAATATATAAATATTCACACCACAAACCCAACTCATATAGAAAAAAGTAAATGGTAAAAGTATATACTTTATACAATACAATGTAACACAAATACACTGTTTTTTATAACATACAATAACTGGAAATATTTTACATTTTGCTATCAGCTGTTTATTATATACTATTATGTGTATTGATTGGTATAATAATTTATATAGTTGTTAAACATACAATATCCTGTCACACACATTTCACTACAATTCTTTATACAATTCACCATGGTATTCCGTAGATCTTTCCGTTGATCGAGATTATTTATTATTCTTATTCTAGAATATAAAATTTGTTCGCATAAATAAAATCTATTTAAAATATCAATAAAATTTAGGTTTTACTGTTTATACCTCTTTAGTTATCAATTTTAAACATTGGGGAAGCCAAAATTAATAAACAAGGTTGAAGCTACGGATCCTAGATGGAAAATTGAATGGAAGATCGGAAAGAGGCGACATAAAAGTTTCCCAAACTATCATTTAGAATTTACTATGCGAAATACATAATAAACGTCTATTTCTTGAACTTTCAGGCTACCACGACCATTGCCATGCCTAGATCTTCCTGTTGAAACCTCGGTCAGTGATTTATTATAAATCAAAACAATTTTTGCCAATATTGCAATAGACTTCTTCAGTGTAGTGTTTATTCGACTGCTACATCAACAATGATCTGCTAATATACTGTTGATCCAACATCTACATATGTATTAACCCATATTATAATCCAATAAAGAGCAAGATATCCCATTATTGTTTGTGTAAATAATATCCCCGAATTATTTCCACAATCTTAAAAGTGAACTCCAACGAAATTGTGTACTCATTATTAAAACATATTTTCTAGTGCAATAGGGTTCCTGTACAAAAGTTGTTTTTGAAGCTTATAACAATGAAAAAAAAAAATGAACTTTCTTAGACGAAGGATGTGTGAGATCTAAGCAAGTTAACTATTACATATTTGTAGATGCGGAAGGTTTTGTCTCGAATTTGAAAGGGGATAGATCTTTCTAGAAAGCGGATGAAGATCCTAGAATATTAGATTTAGTTCTTGAAAATAGCACAAAGTAAGAAACGAAAACCACAGTACTTCAAATTTGATGTTCTATCTGGGGTACAATGGGAAAAGTTGGAAAGATTTTAGACAAACTGATCAATTAAAGTAGCATTTTTTCAGATGAGAAATTTACAATAGGGGGGGTCCAACTGTAAACGTTAAAAGCGTAGAATACGTCGTCGCAAATAGAACTTTACATCAAGATCAAACTATAATAACGCGGAGACGGCTATGGTTCTTCGGTAGTTGCTTCATTTTTTATGGGGTGGTTGGGGTGGTGAACACGTAAACCAAACTGACTAGTTGTTGTTAAATTATTCTTATTGCAATTCGAAATTATTTACATCTTCGTCGTTATATTTAAAAATAAAATAAATTTCCAAATTTATTACTACAGCTAAATAATTAGAAGTATGCGCTCTAATCTGACTACACCTCCTTCTATAGCATTCAATCAATCCCTCTCAGCCACATCTACCATCTATCCCCTTTAAGCTCGTAACGCTTTTTGGTAACGCTTTCTCCGCTAAAGTGGTATCACATATATCGAAGTGAAAGATGTATTCCATGTCAACAGTTCTCTAAAGTGCCACTTAATTAAAAACGCTATTCCCACAAACTTCAGTATTGGGAAATAAATTTTATTAATCAATGCCATTTAAGTCACCGCAATAAATCGTAGAATTTGTCACAACAAATTTTTACTTTCCTGATTTCATGAAGAAGAAGAACATTGAAATGAATTATGTATAAAAATTATAAATATTTTAAGACTTGATTAGATATCTAAGTTTCCAAATTTACCAGAATTGCATATATTAAAAAAAAAATAAAAAAATCTGGAATGAAACACACTCACACAACTTTTTCTTATTTCAAGTTGCGTATACTTATAAATGAGAAATTTTCTCAAACCTATAATTCTTATTAGATGTCTTAGTTGTGTTCAATGTTATCGCAATTTATCTAAACTTTTTCGTGGAAAGCAGCATAATAATCTTTCGCAATTTCCCGAAGAACCATTTCCCCCCTTTCAATAAATGAATGAACCTTCACGAAAAAAAGATTCAAACAAATGTAACAGGTCTCTGTATTTATAGTTAGTATACCAAAAATTTAATTAAATCAATCGGTATTTTTCTGGAGAAAGTCAAGGCAAATTGAAGCAACTATTTGGTAATTACGCACTTCCGGTCAAATACACATACACACACACAAACATACTATTTTCTAAAAACCACTTTTTCGGCTCTGAGATCGCAAAAAAATAAATAAATAAAATATTTATTAAGAAAACTCAAAACAACACAATTTAAAATTTATTTATATAAAATAATATAAATATTTTCATTCATGTAGGAAATGGATTTTCTTTCTAATATCTTCTTTTTTATATATATATTTAATTGTGATATAGATTTTTATACCATGATGAAAAATACAATTAAAAATGGGACAATGTCATCAGCACAAGTGTCTATTGATTTAGACACACACACACACACTGGTGTCACTCTCTCTAAAACTCGTTGATCCATTTAAAAAATGAAACATTAATTAAAAAAAAATCCTTTGTGTTTTAATTTCTTTCAACCAGTTTATTGGGAAATTGTAACAGAAAAGAATAAACACATATTTAAAAAAAACTCGTTTCCAGAAATATTTTTTGGAGAATTTAGAGAGAACGCTTTAAATTTAAAAAAAAAAAAAATTATAAAAAATAACAAAAACCCTAGCGTGAACCACTCACACAACTTAAATTCATTCACCTAGGTGTTAACCTATACATAAACTGCCCTTCAGTTCCTCCTTTTCATCTCTCACCTGCCCTGAATTGTAGTGCCAAAAATTTTTGTCTATATAAACTGGTCAGTGACCATATAACTCAGGTAGGTAAGTATAGTACTGTACTTTCAAACAATGGAGTCATAAATTTTGGTTTTTGTCTTCTTTTTATTAGTTTGTATACCATAAAACCTCCCCTACTAAACCATAAAATAACAGTTTTTCCTATTTTTTTTTTTCAATGTATTTATGATACTTAATATTACATATTATGATGTAAAAAAACACATTCCAGTCATCGTTTGCAAAAGGGAAGCTTGAAGTTAAAGCTCACTTACAATCCCCAGATATCAATTTTTTTTTTTATTTTTTATAAAAAATTATTTCAAATTAATGCGATTAGATATATTTATATAAGTAGATAAAATATAGTGTTTAAAAAAGATCGTTGTAGCGTTTAAATAGATAAAGTAGCACTTCCGATTGATGATTCTGACCGAAATACAGTCGCGGTGGTAGGTGGTATCTAAAGGGGGAATACGTAAATCAAGTTAGAGTTTCCAGAAACTTTTAGTTTTTGAGATATTTTATATACGAGTATATTATACGTAAACTCACGATATTGCCACTGCGCAAGGACGATGCAGTCTTTCTCGCTAACTCTGTAATAGATGCTGTAATGTAATGGTGAGATGTGTGTATAGGTAGCTTCTGGCGTGAGCGTCTTAGCGAAAAGGGCTTGTATGTATATACGGTTAAGAGATAGAAGTATTAAGAATAATTAAGAAAGCATCACTGATTTATAAATAATTATATTATCTCTTAGTAAATTTAAGTATTTTACAATATCACACTATTATGTTTAAGAAATTAAGTATTTATCAAGATTAATGCAAAGCGCTTATGTTTTAACTTATAACTGGCACTGATTTGAAGAGGGCGATTCCTGAAGTGTTCTGGCTTTGGAAGCAGAATACGACTGTATGCATAATGTAGTGGAAGAACGAAATCGAAAAATAATAGTTTAGAGTTTGGAATATTTTATAGTATCCAAAATTGTATTTTTGTTAATATTTTATAATTATCTTAGTGCTGTGAATTTAACTTCAAAAAGGGTGTATTTTACTGTCAGGTGCTGTAAATTCAGATCATTAAACAAAGGCACAAAATCCCGTTAGGGTAACTCTTTTGTATAAGAGAATTCCCCCGCGAGAGAGAGAGCAATTCCAAAGAAGAGAGTCTAACATTAGCTTTCTAAGAGTAGATAGTCTAAACTCAGCCTTCAAACAGGATACTTCAGGAATCGCTCAGTGCCAATGATAGATATTTGCCTTTATTCTAGATAAACGTTATTTTATTAAGATACAGTGTGATATTGTAATAATATACTTAAATTTACTAAGAGATAATATAATTATATATAAATCAGTGGTGCTGTTCTTAATTATTCTTATACATCTATCTTTTCCTCAAACAATCATACAAGCCCTTTTAGGAAAACGCTCGTGCTACAGACTACCACGACTACAAACATCACCAAAACGTTATAATGCCCAAAAAAAATTGAACGTTTCAAGACAATACTGCAATTTAAACGGCCTAGAAGTTAATATCAATAAAACTAAGGTGGTCATTTTAAAAAAAAACTCAGGGTAATACTAAAAAACCAGTTCTCTTTTACGATAACGTACCTCTAGAAGTAGTTAATTCAGCAAATTACTTGGGTGTAACTTTCTCTAACTCGGGTGTCTTCTATTTAGCCAGCCAGGAAAAGATAAAAAAAAATAGCCGCTGTAGCTTCTGGCATTGTAAAAAGTGTTTTATATAAATCGCGCTCCAATTCATGATGTACTAGAAATAAATTATTTGATAGCTGTGTTAGGCCAGTTTTATATTATACGCTTCAGAAATATGGGCCCTTAGATATCTCGACCAAGTAGAAGTGGTGCAATTTAAAAATTTTTAAATCCCTATTTTATTGGCCATTACGAACCCCCAATTATATTGTTAGATTGGAAACTAAAAGAACCCACTTAAAATACTATATCTTTAAATCTGCTCTGAACTGGTGGTATTAAGTACAAGTTAAACATGTGTACAACAGATTTCCAAAAATTTGCTTCAGAAAGTTATTGCTGCTCGTCAAGTCTCAGAATAATGAAATTAAATATAATTGGGCCTCACAATTACGAAGTATTCTAAACTGTCCAGAGTGTGAAACTAAGTCTCTGTACGAGTCTGTGTTGGCACACTGTCTGAAAAGCGCATCCTGAAGATGGGCGAACGCCCGAAACCGGTCGATGACCACAAAATGAAGCAGGCTTCCACGGAAAATGTCTCTGATGCTTTCCAGCTCTGCGGAACCAACCACCACAACAAATATTCTAAACTGTATTGGTTATAATTGGTTGTGGGTGCAACAGGACATAGCTTTGTTAAACATTTAAATCTAAAATTCTAAATGAATATGTAATCCATCTACATAAATTAGACTTGGATAGAGTCGCTGTATCTTCATATAATCCTCAATATAAAAACATAATTACTAACAGAAAGTATAATTTGTATTTATCATTCAACCTCTCTTTTCAATTTATTCTTGTTATAAGCCAATTGAGAGTATCTTCTCTCAGAGAAAGCAATCAATTACTGCAAAGGCAGCAGGTATAGCATAAACCTAGAAGAATATTATAAATTGTGCACCAAAGTTAAAGATAGCTTAGCTTGCTATCTTCTTCGTATGCCCTGTCTATTAAAACTTTAGAATACAATTTTTTTGGATCTTGATACCAAAAAGTCATTGGATCTTTTGAAAATGTATTTTTTTCTTTATGAACGTACTGAAAATTTAGATCTTTGATATTATCTCAAGTTTGATACTTATAATTTAATTGAGTAATGTAAACAGCTGTTATGATAAATGAAGTTGACTGTATTAAGTTTGTAGTTCTCGCCTGCCAAACTACAGAAGTACTGTCTTTTTTTTTTATTTACTATTTTATTTTTTTTATTTGTGTATATAAATTTATTCTTTAGTCATTTTATTTCTGTCAATTAGGAGTTTATAAAAATGTACTAAACTCTATCTGTACGTACTAAATTGTATTCAACAGATAAATATACGTATATAAAAAAAAATATATACTCACACCCACACACACACACACACAAATATATAGATAAATCGCTAAAAAACATATTTTTCTTTCTCAAGGGACCTTTTCCAATGAAAAATTCAATTTCAAAAATTACGTGTAATACTTCCTTTTTCAACAGTAAGAGAAAGTAATAAAAATAAATAAAATAAAAAAAATTGCGAACGTGCAAAAATTGAGATAACTTATAATGTAAAGTGTGATAAAAAGAACGAATGGAGGGAGGGAAAAGAAATGAGTCTGTTAGCTATAGTAGTAGTAGAGAGAAAAGGGTCATCATCCAGTTTTCTTTATTGAGAAAGAAGGACTAACTGTTCTAGATGATTACCGGCGTGTTGGATACCGTTCTGCAACAGTCAGTCTTCTCATCACACCGTCTTATTTCTTCTTAGTCATTCTCCTAACAATTCTTCTATAACAAACTAGATTTTTTTATATTATAACTTCATTAAGAATGTAATTTTTTTCGCAGAAGTTATACATTTATAATTTTATTAAAATTATATTATTTACTTCTACTTTCTCTTACTGTTGTAAGAGAAAGTAGAAGTAAATAGACAGATAGATCATGTTAATTTTTTTTTTTTTTTTAATAATTACATAAATATCTTTTACTAAAAACAACCATTGGCATGGACAAAGTCGGTCTGTGTATGCCCCGGGGAAATATAAATAAAAATAAAGAAATAGGGTAAAGCTAGGAGAGATGACGCACATTTTAAAGTTATACCCTGTATTAAATTACAGAAGGTATATTAAAGAAGTAATGCTTATAAAACATATGTCAACTATTATTATCTACAATAAAATGCTATTTTTCAAAATAAAGACATTCTCATTTACTCCAGAAACAAAATGCAAGTACACTACACTTGGACGTTTCTCCTTATATGGTAGGAGAGATGACGCACCATAGGTAGGAGAAATGCCATACCTCCTTCTGTGAAGGACATGGCTAATCGACATGAAACTTGGTAAACACTCTGTTTATGAGTCCAACTTTGACGACAGCAGGAAATCTTTCATTTCAATTGCAATTAATATGGCATATAAAAAAAAAAAATTTACTAAGCGTTATGAAAATTCAGGTGTCCACCTGTTCCGTAAAAATGTTCGCAGAACCCAGAAGAACAACAAAATAACTGAAGAATTTTGCAATACGTTCGCTTCTGATCTCTCTTCTCCGGGACTTACTTCGCTTCTGATCTAACTTCCATGGTGACGTCACATGGTGGCAAACAAGAGAAGTAAAGCCTGCGTCTTCTCTCCTAACCCCGACATCTGTCCTAGCTTTACCTTAAATAAAAATCTGGTGCGAAACACTCACACGACTTTCTCTGAATGCGTTCTACATAGTTAGGATTTACAAATATTTTTCAAACTTATAATTTTTACTTGTCTTCAATTTATTTTTACCAATGAAAGAATCAAAAATTAAATTTAATAAAAATGATTTTATTGAGGAAACCATGACCTATCCCCCCCACCCCACCTCCCACCGCCAAAATTTCTTTAAATAAACATTCTCCGAATAAATTTTCAAACAAAAATTATTAATCTCTGTATTTACAGTTTGTATACCAAATTTACTGAAATCCATCGATGTTTTTATGGAAAAAAAATCGCTGAAAACTTCAGTACAAAAACAGCACATCCCGGCAAACTGATTTACTTCATACTCGGAATTTTGTCAAAATATTTAATTCTAATTAATATTATTTATATCCTAAGATAACTATGCTCAAGATCCCAAGATATCTATGCTCATGAACAGCCCTCTATATCCAATTTTCAGCAGAAAATAATCTGCCTAAGTATAGCTCTCTTGGACTTCTGGAGATAGCCTTTCAAATTCTACTGTTCACAGTAAGAGCCTAGACATTGATATTTCTTTGAAGACTTATATAGTATATCATCTGCGTACACGAGCATTTTTACCTTGGTACTTTCTACTAGGATTCCTCCTTCTAACATAGATGGAAGATCATTCAAGAACCGGGAAAATAAGACTGGGCTCAGAATACACCCCTGCCACACACCACAGAATACATAGAAAAATTCCAAAATAGAAACCCATGGAAATAAATTTGCATGGAAAATTCGTAATTAAAAAAGTTTCCGGTTGATGGTAAAATGGTAGTAACTAAACAAAATATCAAGTTCGAGCTTCCTGTGATTTCTCGCTTTGAAATATTTTGTTAACATACGTAACGAACACTTTTTTTCGACCTCACAAGGGGAAACACAAAACATGTATTTCCGGTGTGAAAATTCAATTTCGATAAATTTGATACGACCGCAGTACTTCCTCTTAATAAGAAGGAAACAGAAAAAAAATCATTAATATAATTTTGTTTTCCGAATACAAGTCTTTATTCTCTATGCGAAAAACCCCTAAATATTCCACTATTTAGTTATGTTCTAAATTAAAAATTAACTAATACAGATTTCTCTAAATTAAATAGTTCTTTAGATAAGAACAAAACTGTTCAATTATAAACAATCTTGCTACAGGAATATTTGAATATATCCATAAAGTATTAATAAAGAAATATTGAAAAGAATTAAAACATATTTTTAAAACATTTATTTTAATTTTTAATTAAAATATTTTAAACCATCTCCCACTTCCAGATTTATCCTCAATAATTTATATCTAAAGAGGATAATCTCACTTCATGTTTCTCTAAATTCCAAGAATGCAGAGTATGAACCGAAATAATCCTACAAAGGATTAAATTTTCTTGAAATATTTTAACCAAAAGGCCGTCTCGTCTCTCCCAATAAACATAATACTTAAATTAAAATCAAAGAATTCTTCTTTCTCTTTATACCTTCCATTTTAAATTTCATAATTTTTTTGTAAAATATTTATTAAACTTCAATATTTTATTTATAATAATATTTATTGTTAATATTAAATTAACAGAGATCTTTTATATTTTGTGGACTAGAAAATATTAAAACCATTTCAAAGAAATGTTTTTAAAATTGTATTATTTTTTTTTCTGGTTTTAAATACAACTTCCTTTTTCTCCAGTATCAATTAGTAATATATATTCAATTTTACTTTTAATTATTTGGTAAAGATATTTAGTAAAGATAGTTACTATTAATTTTAGAGGACATTTATTAAAACAACATATATTACCCCTCGGCTAGCTTAAGCCATGGGTTTAAGCGAAACCGATATGGGGGGAGCTTCTACCTCAGGGGACGAATCGACTACGTCCTCAGTAAATGAAACAAAAAGATCTTCGGAGATGGCCAGCCTATCTCCTAAAAAAGGTAAATTAAAAAAGCGAGGCAAGAAAAGTGCTCTTGTCTCTTCTCCACCATTAACTCGCCAGAGAAGTATAAACCTATCTCAGGCCTCCACTTCTCATCAAGAACCAATAACTGAATTTCAGCAACAACAGCAGGCGCAAAAACAACATCATCAACAACAGTCACAAAAACAACATCAACAACAGTCACAAAATGTACAGTATGTGTCGGATTTCGCATCCCACAATAAATTTAGCGTATTACCTGAGGTTAGCGATTCAACTACTAATCATAAGCCACCCCCTATATATGTCTATAAAATCAGCAATTTCATGGGTTTCAATAACGACGTTAGTAATTTAATTGGAAATAACAATTATTCGTGTAAATCACGGTTAGAAAACATATTGCTATCAACTAATACAATAGACGCATATAGGACTGTCGTCCATTACTTAAATGATAAAAAAATTGAATATCATACTTATCAGCTAAAAAAAGATAAGGCATTCAGAGTGGTTCTTCGTCACCTACATCACACGGTACCTCCAGAAGAGATAAAAGAAGAATTGCAACGAAACGGTTTCAACGTAAGAAATGTTATGAATATCCCGTCGAAAAAAATCCATTACCTCTATTTTACGTTGACTTGGAGCCAGATAATAACAATAAAGCTATATTCAATCTCACTAAACTTCTAAACACTGTAGTAAGGGTAGAAGAACCCTATAGAACTAAAGAAATAACTCAGTGCAAGAGATGCCAACTATATGGGCACACGCGGGCGTACTGCCACCTTGCGCCGAGATGCGTTAAATGTGCAGGGCCTCATATCTGGGAACAGTGCACCAAACCACCTGACACACTTCCCACATGCGCTCTCTGCTCTGGCCCTCACTCATCTAGCTTTCGTGGCTGTGAAGTTCACAAAAATCTACAAAGGTTTCGTCGTGAAAGAGAAGTGGCCCGAGGTCAGTTATCAGCCTCAAACGCTCGTTCTCAGCCCCCTCAACTAATTGCAGAAAGAGATTTTCCTTCACTCCCGCAGCCAGCTCGCCAGCGTCCTCAACAACAGATACAGCCACAACCAAAACAACAAACACAACCACAGCAGCAACCACAATCACTGCAGCATCGTGCCAACCAGCCAGCCGCTAGGAGGATCCCATATTCGGAGATCACGAAGTCTTATCCTTCTAATCCAGACCCACTTCCTACAGAACCTTCAGTAATGCAGCCTGATATAACAGCTATAATAAACTCATTCTTTCAAAGATTTGAATCCCTCCTTACTCCTCTTGTCAACCTATTAAACATGTTAATAAGCCAACTACTTCCTCGCCTTACGCCATGATTTCTCTAACTCAACATTCTTTAACCATCCTTCTTTGGAATGCCAATGGGTTGAACTCCCATAAAGACGAACTTGACTCTTTACTACATGACAGACGAATTGACATAGCTTTACTCACTGAGACACATTTTACAAGCAGGTCACACTTTTACATTACTGATTACAAAACTTACAGAGCTGATCACCCTGATGATACAGCCCACGGTGGCGCGGCAATCTTGATTCGCAATACCTTATCACACCATAGTCTTCCTTCAACATCTACTGACTACCTCCAATCCTCTACAGTTTCCTTAACTTCCCATCCCTATAATTTTAGTCTAGCAGCTGTTTGCTGCCCTCCCAACAAATCTATATCCCATGATCAATTTATATCCTTTTTTAATACCCTCGGTCCTAGGTTCCTCTCTGGTGGTGACTACAACGCAAAACATCAACAATGGGGGTGTAGAACAACAAATCCACGAGGTCAGACACTCTTAAACGTTATCCTTTCCAAATATTACACCAGCATCTCACCTGATCAACCAACCTATTGGCCTACATCCCTATCCAAACTTCCAGATATTCTCGATTTCTTCATTATCCCGCCTTTCCCATTATTTCCAAATCTTCACACTAACCGAACTCTCCTCAGACCACAGTCCCGTCCTAATTACTCTTGATACGAATCCCTTTCTCAGTATTCCTAAACCGTCTCTCATTTGTGGCTCAGTCAACTGGAAAGAATTTCAATCGAAATTAGACCACGCAATAAATTTACATACATCACTTAAGACAAAAGAAGACATAGACAACGCAGTACAACACTTCACCACATTAATACAAAACTCCATCCAGCAGTCCACAACTCACAGGAGAATAGAACGTACTCACAAGACTAACATTCCATTATACATTCGGAAACTTATCACGGAAAAGCGACGCGCAAGAGCTAAATGGCAGCGTTCGCGATATCCCTCTGATAAGCGAATCTACAATAGACTGACTCACTTACTTAGAACTGAACTTAAACAACTCCGAAACGAACGCTTTCAAGAATACACATTAGGTTTAACTACAGAAGACAAATCTCTTTGGGCCGCAACAAAGAGAATACTTTCTTATAAATCCATATCGTCCCCACTTCGCCGAGATGACGCCTCATGGGCTGCATCCGACGTGGATAAAGCTTCCCTGTTTGCCTCTTATCTATCCACTGTTTTCACTCCTTACTCTGACATGATTGATTTCCAGTTCCAAGAATCTCTCCTAGAAGACCTGGACTCCCCCCTTCCACTCTCCCTCCCACCTAAGCCATTTTCTCCGTCAGATGTTCAATATGCTATAAAACGTCTCTCCCCAAAGAAAACTCCCGGATATGATCTTATAACCCCAACCATTCTTCGAAATCTTCCCAAAAAAGCCTTGGTCTTCCTCACTTCCATATACGACGCGATTCTCCGAACCACCTATTTCCCTATTCTGTGGAAGTTCTCTATTATTCGTCCCATTCTAAAACCCAAAAAACCTCAACACCTCCCCTCATCCTACCGTCCTATTAGCTTACTCTCTGTCCTAGCCAAAATATTTGAAAAACTCATCCTTAAACATATCCTACCAATCCTTGAAGTTTCCAATGTTATCCCAGACCATCAGTTTGGATTTAGACGCCACCATTCTACCATACAACAAACTCACCGCGTTGTAGACACCATTGCATCCTCCCTTGAGAAGAAGGAGGGCTGTTCGGGGGCTTTCCTTGATGTGAAGCAGGCCTTCGATCGAGTATGGCACCCCGGGCTGCTCTGGAAACTTAAGGGCATCCTTCCAGCCACTTATTATCTTATCCTAAAATCTTACTTATCCGATAGGTATTTTCAAGTACAAATCGGATCATCTTTCTCTCCTTTTAATGATATCGAAGCTGGAGTGCCGCAAGGCAGCATTCTAGGTCCTATCCTTTATTCAGTATACACTGCAGACATCCCAACACATCCTGATACCATCCTTCTCACCTATGCGGATGATACTGCTATCCTGTCTTCCAATAATGATCCCGTAACAGCCCATAGAAATCTACAAACCCACCTCTCCTCCCTAGAAAATTGGTTCAAAAAATGGGTCATTAAACTTAATGAAAATAAGTCCCAAAACATTACCTTCACTCTACGTCGCATTACTCTTCCCCCAGTCTACTACAACTTAATTCCCTTACCAGTGGTCAACGTTGCTCGCTATCTTGGGCTTTACTTAGACCGAAGACTTACATGGAATCCTCATACAAGACTGAAAATACTAGAACTAAACAGACGCTTTCGACAACTTAAAAGACTACTGGACAACAGATCTAAACTCTCCCTAGACAACAAAAGACTAATTTATACATCTATTTTAAAGCCTATCTGGGCGTACGGAATAGAACTATGGGGTTCAACCAAACGCTCAAATCTCCAAAGACTCCAATCCCTACAGTCCAGAATCCTCCGTAACATTGTGAACGCTCCTTTTTATGTCTCCAACCGAACCATACATACTGATCTTAATATACCGTTCATTGCTCAAGTCGCCCAAACCCGTTACAGGAAATTCCATATTAACCTACAGACTCACAAAAACCCTTTAATTCAGCACCTGTCTTCCCGAACACTTCCTAATAACCCTCCTAGACGTCTTAAAAGACAATGGCCTCGTGATCTCCTCTCAAGTGAAGAGAGTGAATAGTGATTCTTTATAGTTTTGGAGTGTTACCATTGGGTAGCTTCTCCACTCATTTTGTAATGTATGTTCTTTGTATGATTGTTACTTATAGCGCTATCGCGCTGATTGTAGCATGAATAAAGATTAAAAAAAAAAAAAAATTGTATTATTGATGACGAGATACATGTATGGATAGACATCATCACAACAGACTGACACCAACAGACTAACAACACATTCAAATGAATGTTAAAACAATATAATTATTTAAATTTTATTTTAAATCGATCATATATTTTCTGCATGCATTTGTTACATCAACAATAGACAACAACAACAACATCGGGCCAATTTAACATGCAAACATGTCATGGTCATTGGCAAAATTTCAACATAATATACGTGTTAACAATTTGCATCTAAAACGTCTAAAAACATTATCTATTACATACATATATACTATTTTAAGATGAAATCTTTTTTTTTTTTGGACCAGCTTCGGATTTTCTGTTTCATCGTTAAAGTGTTATGGTTTTTCCAATGTTGCATACAGAGTTTTAACGTCAATTTAAAAGTTCCTATCACACTCACACAAATTTGAATTACAAAACTTATTCTGTGTGCCGTGTGTGATAGAAAAATTTTAAGTTGAAGTCAACTCGCTATACGAAATTGATGGACTCGGACGATGGATCAGAATTTATAATCAGTCAGAAATAATAAGAAGAAACATTTGTGATATACTGCTTACCTTTCTTATTAGATCGTATTCGATTTCTCAATGTAGGATATTCAACGCTTCGTCACCATTCAATGTTCTATATTGTAATAAAGAAGAAGCATACAAGCAGATGTAAGCATTACGAGCCGAAGTAAATATTGATAATTTTTAATTAAAGCTTAGTTGGGCTTGCTTAGATAGAAATATATGTGATCGGGATTATAATTGTTGGGTGTTTTAGGGCATAAGACGGTGCCTAATATTTCTACATTGTACTACGGTGTTCTATGTCAATCCCCAGCTAAACTCAAAACAGCATTTCAAAGATAAGCTTAAGATTCCCCCACCAGAACACCTCCTAAATGTGGAGGATATGGATTCAAATAAAAGTGGTAGGTTTACATCTGTTAGAAAGCGGTTAGCGTTTCAGGTTTAAAGGAAATTATTGTACCGTTTTCGTCAATAATTCCTATCAGCGTGAAACACACACATGGCTTTCTTTTACTCAAATTTCTTTTACAATTTAAATAACGAATTGTCTTTAAAACTGCAACGTTTGCAATATTTCGTTTGGCAGGTCTTAAAAAAAAAAAGGTGGGTGTACTTACGTTTGTATACCTAAGCGGAATTGTGTAGAGAGCGCCCTCTGTCATCGCCCCAACAATGCTTAAACTTCTAAAAACTTAAACTTCTTAAACTTCTAAAAAACACAAATAAAATCAATGTTTTCGGAAAAATGTTTCAAATAAATGTGAAATATTTTTATGTATGTGGTGAGCATTCCAAAGTTTAATGGAAATGCATATAATGATGGAACAGAATCCGAAGAGAGGGATCCATAGCAGACAATGAGACAGTAAATCACTCTCTAGTTTAGGCCAGACTAGAGTGGGAGAAACTGTTTAAATACAGCTGTGCCAGCCATAGAAGGGAGTCTACCGACAGTCTTGCAGCAAGGTTCATACAGCAGTCACAACGCGTCATCAACCTTTCTCTTTACCCCTCTCATTACCATTTTATATATTTTAGTGTAAAGTCCAGGCAGTTTGTGCTACTTTTCTATTATACAGTGTTCAGCTTTACTTCTAATTTATTTATCAATCTAACCTAATTTCTCTCCTTCTCAAACCATTATAATAATGATTATAGGATGTAGAACAATATATTGTACTGTAGTGGTACTTTAGAGGAATGATCTTAACACTACCGGTTCTCATAGAATCCTCCAAAAATCAATTTTTTCCAGAACAATATTACAAATAAAAGTAGTGATACGTATTTATATTTAGGGAGAAAGGATACGAAGTGTAATGAAAATCATTGGGGGCGTTTTCAACAAAATCACGAAAAAGTGGTGAAAAAACTTCCGGTTGATAAATTTTGACCAAAACTTTTACTGATTCATGCGGCGATGTTACCTAAGTAGAAAATCAAATTTGCGCTTCTTTTTTTTGCGACTTTTTTGTTTTTGAGATATTTTATTCACACACACACACCCAAACACAAACTTTCCTTTTCTCTGCTGAGGGGACCTCAAAACAAGCATTTCTTACGACTTCCTTATCAGTAGAACTAAGTAAAAATAGGTATATAAAATAAGGAGAATACCAGTAATGTATTAAAAAAAAAACAGAATGTTGATAAACAAATAAATGAAAATGTAAAATTAAAAAACATGTATAAATAAATAAAAAAATATAAACAAAAAAAAAAAAATGTAAATTAAAGAGAATAAATTAAAACTAAGCAAAACATATTAAATGAAAAACCAAATATTTTATTTATTTTTCCAGAGGAAGTATAGAGTTAAATTAGCTAATAAATTTTACCCTCAAATAAATACGAAATTAAAATAGACAAGATAAAATTTATGAGAAATCAATCCATTAAATTAAATATAACCAATAAAACGATAGTACCCACTCCATGAAGAGAGAATGGGTGAGCCTACGGGAGGCAGTGGAAGGAGAGATGCTGCCAAAAAAACACAGCCACATACTTAACTCAATTTTACAAAGTGCAAGTTAGTAGTATATCCGCATTCCCCAATATTAAATAAATAAAAGTGGCTCAACAAAATATATTATGAAAAACATCTGGTGTGAAACACTCACATGCATTCCCTTACTGCAGTTATAGAGTTATAATTTATAAATTTTTTTCAAACTTATAATTTTATAATGACATGGCAAGGTCATAGCAATGTCAAACCTTCACAACACATAACAAAAGAAAGAATAATTTATAACTAGTGGCCTAGCCGGCCGCTGTCTTCAAGACAAGGCCGCGGCCAAACAAACAAAACCAAGGGTCAATACTTTACATCAAAGCAAGCACCGATAAGCTGGCCACTGACCTAAATCGCTGATCACCAAACTATCCAAGGTCGCACACTAGGACAGATGTCTTGGTGTGAGTGTTGCTAACACTAATATATAAACTTCGCCCCATTGGAAGAGGGGATGATTATACTTCGGTACGTCTTCAAGATTATTATACGAGCAGCAGTTCCGCATCCCTATACAGTTTTTATTTATACTCATTTCCTTAGTTGTGCATCTTAGTTCATTTATTTTAATCATTCTAAATTATTAGTTATTTATCTCCTATTTATTTCTAAGTATTTCTTGTTAATAGTTACCATTACTCACGTTTAAATTATTGTACAAATACAGTCATTTTTATAAATTCCGTGTTAATAATTCGAGCACTAACTTCCAAAAATCTCTAAACTAACTTCCGCCCTCTTCAAGACATCTACTACATACCATAGGAATCACAATAAACGATTCCACTACATGTGGTGGCAGCGGTGGGATTTGATCATCCGATACATCCGATAAACGATTCCACTACAATTTCTATTAAATATTTACTTGTCTTCAAATTTTATATCAATGGGCGAATCTAAACTAAATAAATGACTTTGTTGGGAAAAGTAACCTTCTCTCCCCATAACTTCTTTAACTATACTTTCAATGAAAACTTATAGGTTCCCTCGTATATCAAATTTAAAGAACTGGTCGATATTTTTATGGAGAAAAACGTAAAAAAAACTGAAAAAACACGACTCAATATAAACTAGGGTTTCTCGGTTTCTAAAAATCGGTTTTTTAAAGAAAATTTTGGAATTCGAAAACCGGTTTTTCTGTAAAAAAAATAAAAAATAAAAAAATGATCGGTTTTAAATATATTAATTTGCTGAAATGAATAAAAGGTAAGCAAAAGTACTCGTCAAGTTATGTAATACTAAAGATTGACGAGAGAAGAGATAGAGTGTTAGTAACACTTATCCTCTATACACAAAATTCTCAAACACTTTTGACAAAATCTTCTAATAAATTCCTACCATTAGCTACAAAAACCTGACATTATTAAGCTATCCGAACAGATATTATCAAGATTATAATAAAGATTACCCTATAGAAGAAGAATGTGATGTTAAAAAAAAGTGATGAAAGAGATATCAAGAGCAAGATATATTTATGTTGAAAAATGCTATTGAAATAGCAATAAATAAATATCTGCAAGAACCTGAAGAAGAAGTGACCTCCTCTATTCCTTTATTAACATTTAAAGAAAGAGTTTTTGGTCCTGGAGACTACAAAATAAAAAATTATTTTTAGATTTAGAAAATTAAAAATTTTCTAAAGAATTAAAAAGAATTAAAAATTTAGATTCATTATTTAATGCTTTAAAGACAATTAAGCCCCATTTCAGTAGCAAGTGAGCGAGTATTTTCTATTTCTTGCAATTTTGTACACGACTATGTAGTAAATCTATTGACGTTCTTTGCTTTATGAAATCATATTTTATTAAACAGAATAAGAAATAAAATAATAATTTACATATTAAACAGTTGAATGTTAAACATTTTTTGACTTCTGTAATTTTTATGAGTATTAATTTATAATTACTTAAATGTGTTAATGTTTTCTTTTAGTAATTTTATGCATGTACATATATGTTCTTTATCTATTCTTTTTTGTATTTTTGAATTATAATAAAAAAAAAAATATAAGTTTCTATCTTTTCTTTGGGGGGGGGGCAACGCACTGCGACCTTGATCCGGTCTATTGGTGCTATGCCCCCTGGGTGCCGCAGGCCTGCCCCACAGCACCCCGAACGGATGTCCAATTGAACATCCGTTCTACAACACCTCCATCAATCTGAGATCCCTAAGGAACCCCAGTATTCTGACGGGCTCTAGAGAGGGTATGTCCCCCTCCTCCACCTGGTAGCTGCCCAGGTTCCTGAACCTTCTCTGAGTGGCAGCCTCACAGTCTGTTAGGAGATGTAGTGGAGTTTCCTCCAGCTCCCCACAGAATCTGCATGAGCTGTCACTTTCCAAACCCAGCTTCACCAGGTGTCCTCTAAGCCGGCAATGCCTCGTGAGGAAACCCGTAAGAACACGGAGCTTGTTCTTGCTCAATCCAATGCAGGCCTCCGACCTCCGTTGGTTATAGTTTCCCAAGCAATCTTGGCCTGCCGCAAACCGAGGAGGGAGTACCAGAGTTGAGATCTTTTCGTCTCCTCCTCCTTCCTAAGTTCCTCCAACAGAAACTGGTCGCTAATCCCACAAAAAAGTTCCGGCCCCAGAAGTGGGGTTGTAGCGACTATCTTGGCCAGAGCGTCGGCCATCTCGATCCCTTCAATGCCAACATGCCCCGGCACCCACCAAAGTGCAACTTTGTTCCTGCTGCCCAGATCGTTAAGTTTATCTAGCCATTCCCAAACCATTAAATTTCTATCTTAAGTTGTATTTCTTGTTTTTTATCCGGAAAAATTGAAAACCCGTTTAAACCGGTTTTATGGAAAAGTTAAAATTCAAAAAACCTGTTTTCTAGAAAGTCGGTTTTGGTATGAACCCTAGTATAAACCCACTTCCGGTCAACCAGTACACATTTTCTTCAAACTCGGAATTTTGGCGATATATTTAATTATAATTAATATGATTTAGGATGACAAAAATTGTATAATAAACGGAAATATCACTTTATAAGGAAAATATAACCCCACCATTCCCCAAAAAATCACCTTAAATGAATTTTTTAGAGAAGTGCTTCAAATAAAAATTATAGCTCTTATCTATGTGTAATTGATATGGCAAGTTTGAAGTAAAATCGTTGGAGACATTTTCGAGAAAATCGCAAAAAAGTGAAAAAAAAAAACCTTCAATAAAGTGGTACTTCCGGTTGAGGAATTTCAACAGATAGCTTACTGTCAAATCCCATGGTGATACCTAAACGGAATATCAAGTTTGAAGTTTCTACGATTTTTCTTTTTGAGCTATGCTGTTCACGTACTCACTCACAAACAGACCCACATTTTCTATAATTTTTTTTTTTTTGGACTCAGGAGACCTGAAAATAGATATATCTTGTGAAAAATCGATATCGAAATTTGACACAATTGCATTACTTTCCTAGTAAAACTCAATCCTTTCCTAACCAGAGAATATATATTGAACATCATAACTGAATCTATTTGGAAACATGTTATACAAATTTCAAGCTTATTTAATATTTATCCTAAGGGCTTTTATAAAATTGGAAAATATCACTGCCAGCAAATACGTATATCTTATAAATGTTTACAAAAAAAAATTTCTTCTGCAAAATACTTTGAATGATATAATCCCAATAGGTTTAAAAGATAATTAAATATTATGTAATTATCTTTTCAAGGATAAATAAATAAATCAAGTAAATAACTTCATAGGATAATTCGTTCAAGGTGTTTTTTTTTTTTTTATTATTATCTTTTAATTTATTACCTTTCAATTTAGTATTTATATGGACTTTAAAACTGAAGAAAATTATACCCATACTCCTCTTAATATTTTAGTTTTGTATAGAATGACAAATTTTCTGTGCAATTTCAAGTTTAGCGCGTTTGTCCTTTCATAAATACACACACGTGGTGGTGGTGGTGGTGGTGGGGGGGGCAATGATTACATTTGCCTTCTAGCGTCCTCAGATTCTCAGAACCACTTAAAACTTTTTTTTTACAGAAAAATATTACAAATAAATAATATGTTTAATTATATATACAGTTAGTATTCAAAGTTTAAAGAAAATCGTTATGGTCGATTTCCATTTCCAGAAAATTAAAAAAAAAAAAAAATACTCAAAAACCTATTTTGTAAAATCGCACTTCCGGTTAATAAATTTTCTTCAATTTTATAATTGTAGCGATGGTTTTAGTGTACATTAAATATTATCGAGTGGACAGAAGTGGTGGTACATGGCACACACACACACACAAACAAACAAAACACCACAGACCATTCGCTAAAAACAATTTTTTTTATGCAGGGGGGAAATCAAAATGTGTAATTCGCATTAGGGAGAAAACTAACATTACCTTTACTACGCCTAAAACTTACATTACCCGCCTGAAATAAATGTCTTCAGAAAAATGGTTCAAATTTAAATAATCATATATATACGAGGCATGTCCACAGTAAGTAAGTGTAATGAATTTTTGTAGGTTATAAAAATTTTTATTTGAACAAAAAAATTACCTGGTTACATTAGTAAATATGTAAGCTATTTTTCGACATAGTCACAATTCCTCTCAATGCAGGTGGTGAACCGGGGTATTAATTTAATTTTTTGATGCCTTCCTCGAAGTAGTTTCCCGTCAACCCCTTCGTCCACTTCTCCACCTCCCCCTTCACGTGCTCGTCGGTTGAAAACCTTTTTCCAACCATGTGCAGCTTCAGGGAGGTAAAGAGATAGTAATCTGAAGGTGCTAGGTCAGGGGAATGCGCGGGATGGTTCAGAACATCCCATTTAAACGAGGCAAGCAGTTCCATCGTGGCGTTGGCCGTGTGTGGTTTGGCATTGTCGTGCAGCATGCCTCTCTTTTTGTTCTGAATCGCCCTCCCAATTTTTTTAGGGTTTCACAGTATCTTGCAGAGTTGATAGTCTCCCCTTGAGGCATATATTCAATTAAAATTATGCCTTGACAGACCAAAAAGACGGATGCCATGATTTTCTTGGCTGAAATTGCGGTTTTGAACTTTTTGGCGGACTATGAAGAGGAGTGACGCCACTGTTAAGACTGCCTTTTGGTTTCAGGTGTGCAATGTGCAACCCAAGTTTCATCTCCAGTAAAGATGGAGCGGAGAAATTCATCTCCATGGAGTTTGTAGCGTCTCAAAAACTCTTGCCCGGCCTCCACTCGATTCAACTTGTGCTGGTCTGTCAGCTGTTTTGGGACCCACCTCGCGGACAGTTTCCGATATCCGAGGATTTCTGTGATGGTTTCGTTAGCAGAGATCTGGAGATTTGCGGAAACATCGCAGAAAGTTCATCCACAGTCTATCTGTGATCGTTTACGGCGTTTCCTTTCCAAACGAGATAACGGATGAAGCGCGTATTCACACTTGGTGGGAGATTGGATTGCCATTTTTCACGAAACGTGTTGTCACGTCGACAGTTCTCAACGTACTGACCTCGAACCGGTCTCGTTGCGGAGGGGAGGAATCAGGCTACACGACAGTGTAGCCAACATGTCGAGAACAAAATCCCTCCGGTCGTGAGAGCCTCAGTACACTTACTTACTGGACATGCCTCGTATATCGAAAATAAAAATAACAAATGTGGCGGGATGTAGTCAACAACTTTCTCTTGGTCCAGTTTAACAAAATTGTGATAGACAAATATTATAGTTAGTATAACAAATTTAATGAAATTCGTCGGCGTTTTTATGGAAAAAAAAAATAGCAAAAAGTGTTCAGTAAAAACGCACTTCCGGTTTACTAATTTTCTTGAAACACGGGATTTTAGCAATCTATTTATTTATAATTAATTTTATTTCGATGTTAGAATTGTATAATCAACTATGATAGCACTTTAGATGGAAACATAACCCCACCCTTCCCCCCCCAACCACCTAAATGACTTTACAACTAGAAATGTTTCAAATAAAAGCTCTGTATATGTGTAGTTTACATTACTAGTTTAAAGAAATTCGTTGGAGCCGTTTTTGAGAAAATAGTAGAAAACCAAAAAAAAGCTTTTCAGTAAAAACGCATTCAAACTCAGAATTTCAACAACATATTTAATTTTAACTAATATTATTTAGATGACAGAATTGTTTAAATAAACTGAAATAGTACTTTAGAGAAATATCTAACTCCACCCCTCACCCAAATGTGCACTTAAATGAATTTTTCCTGAGAAATGTTTTAAGTAAAAGTTCTTAAAGTTCTTAGAATGTATACTTGATATAGTAAGTCTGAAGTAAATCGTTGGAGCTATTTTTGAGAAAATCGCAAAAAAGTGAAGTGGTACTTCCGGTTGAGGAATTTTGACAGATAACCCATCAGATACTATCAGATGCGATGGTGATACCTAAACGGAATATCAAGTTTGAACATTCTATGATTTTTCATTTTTTGAGCTATGCTGTTCAAATACAAATACAAACAAACATACTCTAACAGAGGCCATTTTGAAAAAAAAAAACATTTTTTTTGGATTCAGGAGACCTCAAAACATGTATTTCCGGTGAAAACTTGACATCGAAAATTTGTCACGATTACTAGGAGTAAGAGCAAGTAAAAATCGGGCGGTTTTCGAGGAAAATGCAAAAATCTTGTGAGAAAAACACACAGACACACACACACATACCCCACACTCATCTTTAACAACTTTCCACTAGCTGAAAATTAATTTCTAAAATTAAATCTAAAAAGCCAGATCAGATAATATTACAAACAATAGTTTGGCCACAACCAACTAATTTTTTGCTTGTCAGATCAGATAATATTCCAAACAAATCTAATTAAACTAGTTTTACAAAATGGGTTGATGGATGGTTTTACAACTAGTTGATACAATGGCGTTCAATTTAGGTAGAATAATAGGTGAACAGTTTCTCTTGTAGACAGGCTGACTGAGGCTGATCACCGCACAAACCACAAACCGGAAACCAAATACCTACCTACTCAAATACATGGTTAGGTATCGACAGTATTACTCCTATATAGTGTGGAACAATTGAGAAATCAATACTAGTGGTGCAAACAGTTGAGAAATCGAAAAGTCAATATTTGAAGTAAACCTTACACAATGGTGAGTTTTATTTTCTTTTACTCCATTGTTAGTATTGCGATCGTGTCTGAATTTTCCGAACTTCAGTATTTCATCCGGAAATATATGTTTTGAGATCCCTGGAGTGTACAAAAACAATGTTTTTAGGAAACAGGTGTAGTGTGAGTGTTTGTGACACAGAAGAACTCAAAAACGAAAAATTTGTATAGGAAGGTCAAATTTGGTATTCCTTTTAGTTAATACTATCTCATCTGATACGAAGGTTTCTGGCAAAATCCATCAACCGAAACTGCGGACTTGCTGAATGTCTTTTTTTTTCTTTAGTTTTTTTCGATTTTCTAGAATGAAAATGGCTCCAAGAATTTTCTTTTAACTTTGTATATTATCTACACAAACAAATAACTGGTACTTTTATTTAATACATTTTTGTGGAAAAGTGTATCTTTTTTTTGGAGTTCTGAGGGAACAGCAGCATTTAACTTTCCTATAAAGTAATATACACTGGTCAAAAAAAATTTTGCATACTGCAAGATTTTGTATTTCTGAACTTTGTCCGGTAAATTATATTGTATTTCTTTGTTTTGTATGACCTTTGAAACGCGTTACATTTGATTTCCTGACAATGTGCTCATTCACTCACTACTTGTTACAGATTTTGATCAGTTAAGAAGTTGAGCTGATTGCCTGCAATTGAAAATTTGTTTGTTGATTACGTATAAGTTGAAAAGGAAGTGATTTTACCGTGAATTTAAACAGCAATGCCATGGCACACGATTTCAGCAGCAGAGTGAGTTCGAATAGTGATTTTAATGCAAGATGGTCAAATGATACAAGTCGAAGTAGCTCAAGTGGTGCGATGCAATCAAAGTGACGTTTCCAGACTTTGGCGGAAACAGAAGCCTAGGATAGGTCAACTACGCAAAACACGTCTGCTCAAGACCGATAGATCTATATTTCCGCTATGAGACAACCTAGGAGCACAGCAACCACCTTACAGAGGGAGTTTCGAGCGGCTACAGGTGTCAATATGTCACAAAAACTGTTCGAAATCGACTCCACAATGTAGGACTACGTTCTCGAAGACCATTCAGGGCACCACGCCTCGAATATCGCCATAGACTTCAGCCTGTACAATGTGTAAGAAGATATGAAAATTGGACCCGGGAACAATGGGCCCAAACGTTATTCACAAATGATGTACGCATTTCATTGCATCCAGATTACAAAAGTATTCATGTTTGGAGGGCAAATGGTCAACGTTTCAATGAAGCTTTCATTGTTGAACGCTACCAGCAATGTGGTGGTTCAGCACTATTCTAGGGAAGATTAATGATAGGACGCCGCACACCACTAGTCCACATCCAAGGCAATATGACGTCACAAAAATATGAGAACATTGTCCTTGAACCCATTGTTCGTGGATTTAGAGCTAATATTGGAGCAGATTTCACTTTATGGGACGACAATGCTCGTGCCCACCGCGCACAGCCTGTGAATAGGTTCTTGGAAAGCCATGGTCTTCAAAGGATGATCTGGCCACTATTGTCTCCTGATTTGAATTGCGTGGAACAAGTATGGAGATTACTGAAAACAGCAATTTCCAACCCCAACCCCCAACCGAGCTCTACAAGACCTTATGCCTGCTGCCATAGAGGAATGGATAATCTTCCGCAAGATGTACTAGATACCTTGGTATTGAGCATGCCAGACCGCCTCCAATCCTGTCGCAGGGCTCATGGAGGCCTCACTCATTACTGGTTACACAGAAAATTTACTTTTGTGATTTAAGGATTACGTGAGTTTATGCTTACATTTCTGTATGACCAAATTTGCATTTTTTCACATTGGCTCATGTGCTATCTCTAAGATAAAGCGTTTTTTTGTGTATAACAGTACACTATTATAAGATCAACAACGTTGTATTATACTTGATTCAGAAATACAAAATTTTGAAGTATGCAAAACTTTTTTGACTAGTGTAATATTCAGTATAATATTATTATTATAGCACCCATCCACAGCAAAGAGAAGGCAACCACAGCAGAGAGAAGAGAGGCCCTCTCTGGTTAACAGAGACTACTCTCTCTGACTTAGGCAGGCTAGAGTGGGAGAACCTGGGTATATAAGCCAGTGGGAACCTATCTAAAGGCATCTATCATATACAACCATACAACTGTACACCAGTCGTCGCATCGTGACATATCTCTACTCTCACCATTCATTCTATATAAAGTCCAGTGCAGTTAGTGTACATTATATTAGTGTCAGCATATCTCGTTCATTTAATCAAACCTAATTTCTCACCTCAACAACCCTATTATACAACTATGTAATATTATGGCTCATTAGAAACTTTGCTAGAATTCCAAATGTGAAGATATAATCGGTTAACCGGAACTGTGGACTTCACAAAATAGGTTTTTGAGTTCTTTGGAATTTTCTTGAACACGGTGATGAGAAGGAATAAATGCAAATGTTCACTATGCAGATAAAAACTTTGCACTTTTATTTAAAATATGTTTCCGATGGGTTTTGGGGGAGGGCGCCTGTCGATAAGGTTTAAATTTAAAGTGTATCAACTAAATTTGCTCTGTGCACGTCTATGTTATCACTCACTGTTGTCATAAAACATCCTGATGATGGACAAATGCCCGAAAGCGGTAGATGCCCACGAAAAGAAGTAGCCTATCCAAGAAAATATCTATCGATGTTGAAATTTAAACTAACCAATTTCTTGTTATACTATGTGAACATGTTTTAAGATCCCTATACATTTGTGGTTTTGATAGAGAGCGCTCCACACAAGTCCACCCACCTAATTCTAAGATTGTTTTCATCCTAGGTAAGCTTCTTTTTTTCATAATTCTTTGAAATGGGTTCGAATTTTCTTTGTCTATCTTCAAAGTTTTTCAAGTTTTGTGTTCGGGACGTTGTCCATGCCGTTTTTAAAAGTTTCTGTCAAAACTTTTTTCCTGGAAAATATATATTCTCCTCGTTAATTAAATTTCTGATTTAATAGAAATACCCATTAATGCAAGCTAAAGAATCACATTCTTAGGTTGTTAACATTGTCAACTATCTTTCATATCTTTACCAGCATCCTGTAGAGAAGTGTAACCACTGCCAAATATTTTAAACTGGAAATGTTGCAGAACTTGATACCTAGGTTGTATATTTATTTTTGGCAAAGTATTTGGCATGTAGACAACAATAACGCTAACTACATATAAAGTAGAACTGAAATGCTTGTAGTTGGCAGAGAACAAGATTGATAATATTGCCTCCCCTCTAAATAAGATGGCAATAACCCTTTTGGCAAGGCTAATACCCTATAATAAACATCCAAAGGCATTTAGGTATGGACTTGTTAACTCCAAAAGAAGAAGAAGAAGCTATAACACCTCAGAAATATACCATTACCAAAAGGGGAGAGAAAGGGGGCTGAACAGACGACATACCTACAAAAGACGTGATGTTAAACAACAAAAGGAAGAGAGAAGAAATAGAAGCACTTCCTAGAATGGACCATAAGAGTACAATTATAAAAAGGACAATAGCAGGAATTATGCACGCAACCCCTTTCTTTGTATGTATGTTACGTATATAAGTGTAAGTGTAAGTATATATATATATAGTGAATATCTCGCACACAAAGTCTGCAGCAGACTTATTTATAGCGAACAGCCTTTACTAATTTAAATTGAATATCAAGTATATATAGTCTCTCTCTCTCTCTCTTCACATACCTTTACATCCGCTTCTAGCTGTTCAAAACCAGCAAAAGCATATATTTGCAACCCTAAAATGGGTTTAATTTAAAACTTCTCTACCCTTTTCAAATTTTTAGACACAACCTGGACTATATATTATTATTACATAATAGTGTAATAAAAAAACAAAAACAAAAAACGAAAACCCTCACACCACTTTCTCTAACTGCAATTATCATAAATTTAATAAAAGTTTCTTTAAATTGAATATTCGCCCTCAACTATCCACATAGGAGGAGGGCCTTTGATTACATATCTTGGTTTTAGGAAACAGTTACAGTAAGAAACAAGTTAGAAGCCAGTGACGCTGCTTTAGCGTATGACAGGGCTACCATGAAACACAGAATTCCGCTTGTACGATTTAGAGGTAAAGATGGAATTTTCTTGGACTTCTCGCAGGCCTTTGAACAAATATGACACGAAGGTTTGCTGTGGAAACTCAGGAATGTTCTGCCCAGCTTTAATCATCCTTGTCTGACAGATATTTTTCAAGTCATTTCCCAAACTTTTATCTTTTACCATTGTTTTATCTTTTCCTATCCACGCTGAAATATCCCCAAGAAAGTGTTTCAAGTTCCTTCCTCTAGTCAATATACACATCCGACTTCCTTTCAGATTTCAATACGTCCATTTATACTTTTGCCCGACGATACTGCCAGGATTACATCAAATAAAAATTAACCCCAAAAAATCTAAATACATCCATTAGCTGAGCTCCCTGTAATTTGTTGTTTATGAAATGTTTTGTTCACATACGCACACGCACACATACCCACTTACACACACCATTCACTAAAAATACTGTTTTCGTAGTGAAGGTATTTGAAAACTCAAACTATGTATTTCCTGACGAAAACTCAATTTGGCAAATTTGTCCCGATCACAATACTTCCTCTTACTTGGAAGAGTAACAAACAATAAAACTCTTTGATGTCATTAATTAAATCTGATTTTCTGTTGAAAGTTTTATACATGTTTTATGGTGCTGTCAGTATACGCCTATGTGAACATAACTCAAATATAGGAAATTGCTAAAACTAAAAGTTCATATTCTTGTTGTATACCATTAGCAACTCTGTTTAGAAGACTTTGGTCTTTTTTATTTGAACTGACTCATCAGATCTTTGTCTAAGGGCCATTATTATCTAATAAATTAAAATTAATACCAATACAAACAATATGATCTTTTTAGTGGTTTGCTAGAAACCGAAGTTTCGTCCATATTGCAATGAGTCTCTTCAGGGTCGTTACACCTTGAAAGCTAGTGGAACAAGCCACCATTCCATTACTACCGCACCATTAGCTTTCAAGGTGTAAGGACCCTGAAAAGACTCATTGCAATATGGGCGAAACGTTGGTTTCTGGCAAACCACCGACGCGATCTCAACCTGGAACTCAAGTGTTTTTCAATACAAGCAATAGCTACGTTGGCCTTATTAATACAAGCAAAATGTTGGTTAGCTAAGACCAAAGTAAAAACTTTTCAACTTATAAAGTTACATAAAAGACTTAAATATAACACAGTCATAAAACACCTATGGATTTACGGAAGCGAGGTTGGGATTCAACCAAGAATTCTAATTCCTAACGTATCCAATCCTTTCAGCCCAAAGTCCTTCGGAAAATCACCCGTGCTTCTTATTAAGTCTCCAATCTGATCTCCCTCCACAGTGATCTTAAAATTCATTTCGTCCATCAGCTAATTCCGTTATAAAAATTTCCATGATTTAGAAGAGCGTTAGGCCCAACACAACCCTCTTATCCAAAGACTGATCTCTCCCACCATCCCTGATAAAACGCCGCTGGCCTCGGGACTTCCTCAATAATTAAGCCTCCATTTCTCTGAAAGTAAATTAAAATTATAAGGGAAGTACCACAATTGGAAAGAATCTCCCTTCTTCTTTTTTTTCTAGAGCCATGGTCAATCTCTCCTATACCCAACAGATTCGCATGTGATACGATGTATTGTTGTGAATATCAGGAAATGGACAAGAAAAAAAAGAACTTTTGAAGTTTACTGTATCAACATTTCGGACACCTTTGATGTCCTCAAGTTCTACATGAAAAACACAGGAAAGAATCAGAAAAAATTGCCTAGACAGATATAGTCCCTCTTTCATTTTCAATTTTTAATGTCTATTTCAATCTTTTAGCGTTTTTTTTTAATATTTTTTATTTTTACATTTGTCTTGGTAATATTTCGTTAATTCTTCTTTATAATGCTTCTTTTGTTTAATTCCCCCTGATTCTAACTACATATTTGTAATTTTTCTGTTTCTCTCTTTGTTTTTATTATTTTTCATGTAGATCCTGAGGAAGGGCACTAAGGAAGGAACTCTACAAGGACGTAATCGGCGTCAATAGAATAAACTTTAAAAGGTGAACATTTTGGCCCCATCCAACGAACACTTTGCTTGTAAACTTAATACTTATTCAAAAAAACCATTATAAGATGTACAAAATAAAGCAGTATTTATGGTAACTATTAACTATTCAACTGAAGTAAAACAAATTATACATGTTCCGAATATTCAATGTATTTTCTATACAAACACCTAACGTTACAGACATTATATGAATATTTACTATAAATATATGAAAGCTAATGAATAAGATATTCTTTGTAACACATAGAAATATACATATTGACTAAAACCTGTTTAAATAAATAACAAATAATTTTGATTTTATTTAAGAAAAAAAAAATTATGTGAGTCATACAGCTGTTTTAAAAATATATGATGCCTGCATAATATATATCCATATATTTATAAATTATATTATACTATCGACTAAATGAAACATTAAAATTTGTCATAATATAGAAATGTTATACTCACAAAATTATAAAATATTAAATAGAAATTAATAATGAGTCAATTAAAATGGAAGCAAAGTGAAATCAGCAACAATTACCACATCCCATTAAATGGAATGGGACAGTAATATCGAATTGTGTTAGAATGGCTCAGTGAACTTTAGTAACAAAATAGTTCACAACTGTTTTAACAAAAAAAATCTGGTGTGAAACACTCACACAACTTTCTCTTACTCCAGTTCTCAAAATTATAATTGACAAATTTCATAGTTTGTGTAACAAATTTGAATGAAATTCGTCGAAAACTGAAAAAACTGTTCAGTAAAAGCTCCCTTCCGGTTTACTAATTTTCTTGAAACTGAATTTCAGCCATCTATTTATTTCTAATTAATTATGTTTGGATGATAGAATTGTATAATCAACTATGATAGCAGTTTAGAGAAAAACATAACCCCACCCCTCCCTAAAAAGTGCCCTTACAAGAATTTTCCCAAAGAAATGTTTTAAATAAAAGATGTAGATCTTTGCATGTTTAGTTTATATATAAGTTTCATAAATCGGCGGAGCCATTTTGAGAAATTTTTTTTTTTTTGTAAAAAGTGAATAAATCATTGTAAGTGGAAAGTAAACTGCCTTCCGGTTATCCGATTTTTTTTCAGACTCGGAATTTCAACAACTTATTTAATTTTAATTAATATTATATAGATGACAGAATTGTCTAATAAACTGAAATAGCAGTTAAGATGAAAACCTAACCCCACCCCTCCCCCAGAAGTGCCCTTAAATGAATTTTCCCGAGAAATGTTTCAAATAAAAGTTTAGCTCTTTGTATGTGTAGTTGATATAGCAAGTATAAGAAAATCTTCGGAGCCATTTTTGAGAAAATTGCAAAAACGTAAAAAAAACAACTAGTAAAGTGGTACTTCCGGTTGAGGAATATTGACACATAACGCACCGTCAGATCCCATGGTGATACCTAAACGTAATATCAAGTTTGAACTTTCTACGATTTTTCGTTTTTGAGCTATGCTGTTCACATACAGACACACACACAGACACACACACACACACAGACCATGTGCCTAAAAACCACTTTTTTGACTCAGGGGACCTCAAAACGGATATTTCCGGTGAAAACTCGAATATCGAAAATTTGACACGATTACAAACTTCCTCTTACTAGGAGTAAGAGAAAGTAAAAAATATATATTTCCATTTAAGCAATATAATTCTATAGCAAAGCGAAACAGTAATAGATCTACAGAACTAAAAATATAACTTATTTGAGATAATAATTGATATAATTTTCTAGCCTGAAAATAAAGAAAATGCGGAGTCCTTTCCAAAGTCATCAATCAAAAAATTACTTTAAATATTTCAGTTTTTATATTGGCTAAAAAACCATTTAATTTAATCCATGTCATTCGATTTCGTTCCCGTGGAGCAAGTACGACTAGCCACTTCAGAAATTTTGTGTAATCCGCTCTAATAACGCGAACATACTACCACTTCCACACTTCCAAAACACACACACACATATATATTTGTCCATCTATATACATCCAATCGATTTAGTGGATAGTGTGAGCCTATCTTTAGAATTCTTAACAGTTTAAAGAGAGTTGAAAACTTCCGCCACCCCTTCCCCGAGAGGCACGACAAACAGGAAAAAGCTATTCTGTCAGACGAAGGAACGATCTTCCGGTTCTATGTGACACATCCCAAGCACTAAGAAACCAGATATTAACTAATTTCGATACAACACGCAAAAGTTTTTTAAATTAGGGACAGAAAAAAACCAATACCCACGAAGCCGTTGAAGAGAAACTGGCATTACCCAGCAAATAAAATATAATCATCATAAAATATACAATAAAACAAATAAAACAATTAAAAATCTGGCTATAGACTATAATGGGGCTTGTTTTAAAATACTCTCTTAAAAAATTCATAGAGAAGATTAAACCCTTACAAACATAATATATTTACGCTATACTAAGGGCGGTTAGAGTAGTAAGTGTGAAACTCTTGTAGTTCAACGTTTCCACCACCAGGCTACACTAATAACGGCTGGTGCTTAACATATCAGCTGCAGCCGAAGCATTAATGGACCGTACCAGTAGCTGCTTTGCTTTATTTTACTAGCTGATACGTATTTTGCCTTAGCTAGCTGTCGCACAGTAAATGTACTGAACTGACTTTTAAATAAATACGAATAGTTACTTCTAAAGTATTAGTGAATATGCTGAAATTTTTACCTTAAGGATTGACGAATGAAAGGGGACTTTTCTTCTACTACGTTTCCGCAATATAAACGTCACCTTGATTCCGTGTTTATGTGCATTTGTTTTAATCTTATTATCTATACCGGAAGAATCTGCCACAACAGTTTGATTAAAAATTGAAAATTGTTTTGTGAATTCACCAAGATTTATGAAACCATCAAAAAGCACATTGAAGAGTCGTACCTGATATACTCTCTTAGCTCCACTTCACCAAATATTAATACACAGTAACGGTGATTATCATTCTCGCCTTCCAGATTTCTTGAGGTGGCGACAATAGCATGAGGATTAACAACGTAATCACACTTCAGTCCACGAGATAACTTTCTCAACAATGAAACAGCTGGCAATGGAAGCAGTTGGTGTTTACGGCAATGTTCATATCCTTTTCTAGACTTTATCAACAGAAGTAAACTTACTAAAATAAACTCTGATCATTCCACGTGAATCTACCTCACGTTTTTGTACCATAGTCCGAATCACAAGTTTTTTTTTGGTTGGTAAACTTTCCATATTATATGTCCGAATGACAAATTTTAAGTTTGCTACTTCGTGAGACTGACTACGTTGTTTCTTCTAGTTCACTGTGGCAGTACGCTTCAGGCGTTTTATTTCTCTACGCAATTGAATAATTCATCAGCATTATTATCAACTACGGAGCACTCGTCATTTTCTAGCACTCACTTTACCTGTTTTCGGGCACACGATCAACATTTTACTGTCACATTTTGTCTTCTTCATAGGAAATGGGCATCGACCTTTAGGTGTTTTCCCTTTATTTGGTTGAAAGCTGCTATAACTTGGAGCATCCGGAAAATTGTGCGGGACAGTATTTTTGGTTAGCTTCCACCTCTCACGCGGCAATTCTACTGTTTTTCGCATCTATTAAAAAAGAATCTACCTAAACGATCATGGCATCACTAAAATGTAAATCGCATACATGATCATTTGTGGCTAGCTGTCGATCACTTCTAGAAATTTTTTATTTCAAACACTTATATCACATTGTTTGGGTCTAAAAAAATGTCTGCCACACTTTACATCCTGGCACAAAACAGCTTAGCATGGTGATTAATACTTCATAATACTACATACATAAATATTCGCTCACTATAAATATTGCTGCGCTTTAACTGCAGCTAGTTACCTCACAGACAGTTCCACGTTAGGTACCACGGACGCTTAGTGAGCAGCAGTGGAACTACAACAGAGCTTATGAAAGTTCCCTCCCTTTATACTTTATTCGCTCTATACCTTTATACTATATACACAGATATACAAAGAGGAAGATCAACCTTTCAAAATATATTTTCATAACCAAATTACTATAGAAGGGAGGGTAATGGAATAGTTTCTTATACTTACCAGGATAATGATTCCTGGAGGTGATTCTAGCCTAACAAAACAACCCTCTGGAATCTTGATATGTACGATTAAACAGGTCTCTAGGGGTTATACTTGTGTACAATTAATTGATATAGTGTCTACCGCTAGTAACTTTTAGATTACTCATTCCATACATTATCATTCAAACATATACATTCTACACTTTACAGACGACAATATAAAAATTATAAACACTGATACATATAGGAGCAATATTACAAAAAAAGTTGATTTTCAATTACGCGTCCATAAAGAAGGATTCATTACGTACATACATAATCAGTCCTCTTCTACCGCCTAGACAGTGTAGAGGCCTTGCATATACTTTTCCATTCGTCCCTGTTCCTGGCGAGTTCCTTTCCTTTTCGCCATTCTATTCCTTTTTCCTGTAGGCTTTCCCGTGTTTCTTCTTCCCAAGTTCTTCTAGGGCGACCTCGACATCTTTTCTCTTCTGTTCTTGGCTCGTATACTAATTTGGCAACTCTATTGTCCTCCATTCTCATAGGATATCCGTACCAGCGGAGTTGGTTTCTTTTTATTATATCTATAGAAGGTTCTACGCCTATATCTTTCCTCATTGTTATATTTCTTATCCTATCTCTTCTCGTCTTCCCTAAAATCTTCCTTAAATATCGCATTTCCATCGCTTGGATTTTGCTCTCTAACTTTTTTGATAGGGTCCACGATTCACTTGAGTAGGATATGATTGGTAAAAATACCGTTTTGTACACAGTGACCTTGGCCCGCATAGAGACTTCCTTCTTCCCTATGAAGCTGTTTCTGATTGCGTGAAAAAATCTTCCTGCCGCACCTATTCTTTCTTTTATTTCATCTTCCATTCTTCCTTCTTCATTTAGTTGGGCACCTAGATACTTGAAATTGTTCACCTGCTCCAGCCCAGTTCCTTTAACTTTTATCTGTAGTCTCTTTTCTCTTTCACCAATTACCATAGTTTTAGATTTATCTACATTTATTTCCATTTTCTTTTTTGCCATCTCCTCTGACAGGACTTTCATGTTAAACTGGAGATTCTTATCCGAGTCCGCTGCCAACAAAATATCATCGGCGTATGCCAGGATGCTGAACCCTATCCACTGGAGATTCCTGTACCCAATATGCAGTTTTTTCAATCTTTTTTCGCAGTTCTTAATGATTCCATCCATTATTAAAATAAAAAGTGATGGGCTTAGGATACATCCTTGCTTGACACCTTGGGATGTGGCAAATTCCTCCGATTCTGGTTAAAGGTTCTAACATAATTCCTGGTTTCTTTATAGATACTTTTAATGGCCTTCTCTAGTCCTTGGCTCATCCCTTTTTCAGCCAATGCTTGCCAAATAATATTTCTTGGGACTGTATCGAAGGCTTTAACTAGGTCTACGAAGCACCAATAACTTGGTTTTCCTTTTTCCAAGAGTTTCTCACTTGTCTGTGTGACCGTAAAGATAAGGTCCTGAGTATTTCTTTCTGCTCTAAATCCATACTGTGCACTCTCCCAATTTGCTCCTGACTCTCTCTTCAGCCTATCATCTAATATTCTGGAGTATATTTTGCTTGGAACGCTAGTCAAGGAGATGCCTCTATGATTGCTGCTGGATACATTGATTTCCGAAAAAAATCATTTCGAACTCAAATAATCTCCATACAAATATTTGTCCTGGGAAAATTCAATTTCTTCTATTTTAATATATTTCATCTTGGCAATTCTAAAAATAAATAAAAAAAAAAAAGCTGATAAGATTTTAAAGTGAAAATGATCCCAACCACAAGAGATACGTACATCACAATGCGGTTCTATAACAGATTCTATGAAATCTGTCTGGTTTGAACAGTTAAGAGACAATTGGTATGCAAAAAGTTGTTGCTCAATACTTGACTGCATTAAAAAAAACTAAACTAGACTGATGGAGAGAGGTAGTGAATGATTTGCAAGTATATAACAGTTAACAATGTTCTGCTCCATAAATATTGGAATCTGTTACGATTTTAAAAGCGGAAAGCCATTTAAAAAATAACAGTTTTAAATGAAGATAGCGCCTCTCAGTTAGCCATTCTTGTAAATATTATGGTCATATTTCATTTATTAATAGATTTTATACTTATTATATCAGTAAAATATAAAAGTTATATTATATATATATTATAATAAAGGTGATAATAATTTAGGTTGATAATTACTTAGTAAGTTAGTTAAAGTTAAGCTTACTACTCGTTAAGTTGAAAATGACCATTTAGATATCACCCCAAACACATTTACCCTCCTATTATCAGATTTAATTTCCACACTTTCTGGCATCCTAAATTATAAAATCATTAGTTTAACAAATTTAGGATTTCAATGACAAGACATTAATCCAGAGAGATTAACATTGAAGGAATAAGTTAGTGTAAATAATATTCTGTGCCTTATCAATATTTATGTAAAACTTCCCTCTAAAGTTTCTAAACTTTGTTATATAATACTATAATCAAATGTTCTCCTGTTAATTCTTACAAGTAACTTGACATTATTTTAACTTTAATTAATTTTAAAATGTGGTATTTTATCCGTCGTTGCAGGCATATTTATTTTCTTCCTGACCGGTTTCATCCATCGTCAGAAATACCATCGAAAAACCATCCGAAATCCATCGACGGACAAATACCAGATGTTGTAATGACATTGCTATGACCTTGCCATGTCTGATGTAATGTCAAACCTTCACAACACATAACAAAAAGAAAGAATAATTTATAACTAGTGGCCTAGCCGGCCGCTGTCTTCAAGACAAGGCCGCGGCCAAACAAACAAAACCAAGGGTCAATACTTTACATCAAAGCAAGCACCGATAAGCTGGCCACTGACCTAAATCGCTGGTCACCGAACTAACCAAGGTCGCACACTAGGACAGATGTCTTGGTGTGAGTGTTGCTAACACTAATATATAAACTTCGCCCCATTGGAAGAGGGGATGATTATACTTCAGTACGTCTTCAAGATCATTATACGAACAGCAGTTCCGCGTCCCTATACAGATTTTATTTATACTTATTTCCTTAGTTGTGCATATTAGTTAATTATTTTAATCATTCTAAATTATTAGTTATTTATCTCCTATTTATTTCTAAATATTTCTAGTTAATAGTTACCATTACTCACGTTTAAATTATTGTACAAATA
>JAAEAF010011112.1:0-18184 GCA_011037195.1 Triatoma infestans
ATTCGGACTGCGCTGAATCTTAGATGGATTAGATCCGGGTCTGGATTTTTTTTTTTTTGACCCGCTTTGTTGTTGTTTTTCTTGGGGTAGCTATATGGGCCCAGTGAGGCTTTGGATAGCGTAGAGTTTCCTTCCCCACAGACAAATAATAATATTATTAATAGGCATAAGCCAAAGGAGAAGGAAGAGATTAGCTCAGTAGTAGCGCGCTGAACTAGCAACGCGGAGGTCCCCGGGTTCGAATCCAGCGTGTCCCCCTTAGATTTTCTCTTCCTAGGAGCCTCTACAACTCACTGCCCGGCGATGAGCAGTGTTGTCTAAGTAGTTGAGGCAGGCAGTACACTGAGAAGGCTCCGAGGGGGGCACAATAGATCTTTCAAGTCGCATTGCGATAATCCCCTACAACAATCTATATCCGCTTAATTAGCAATCAGTTTAAACAAAATTATTATAGTCGTTTTTTTTTACGAGAAAATTCCAAAATTTTGAGAAGTCTATTTTAGTCTAAAGTTGCATTTCTGGTTGCCCGACTTTCTTCCAATTTGGACGCTTTTAATGTACCCAGTATTATTACATTTGGCTGTGTGTAAAAATTAATACGTTCTAATTATTTATTAATTAGAAAAGTTTGCTGATTAACAGGAGTCTTTTTCACTTCCGGGAGGTTGTGTGTTAAAAAAAAAAAACTTTAAAAACCAGGTTACGCTACTGTGTCACAGAGCCATACATTTTATTGAAGCGGTAGTTTAGAAGAAAGTTTGACGTTCCACAACCTCAGAATTGCCCAAAAATCAATTATCCTGAAAAAAATCTGGTGTGAAACACTCACACAACTTTCTTTCACTCCAGTCTCAAAATTATAATTGACAAATGTTATAATTTGTGTACCAAATACAAAGAAATTCGTCGAAAACTAAAAAAACTGTCCAGTAAAAACGCATTTACGGTTTACTAATTTTCTTGAAACTCAGAGTTCTGGCCATCTATTTATTTCTAATTAATTTTGTTTGGATGATAGAATTTTATAATCACCTATGATAGCACTTTAGAGAAAAACATAATCCCACCCCTCCCCTAAAAGTGCCCTTAAATGAATTTTCCCAGAGAAACGTTTCAAATAAAAGTTGCAGTCCTTTGTATGTTTAGTTTATATACAAAGTTTAAAGAAAACCGTTGGAGCCATTTTTGAGAAAATCGCGAAAAAGTCAAAAATCATTTAGTAAAGTGGTAAAAGAAAAGCACTTTCGGTCATCCGATTGTTTTGAAACTCGAAATTTCAACAACACATTCAATTCTAATTAACATTATTTAGTTGACTGAATTGTCTAATAAACTGAAATAGCAGTTAAGATGAAAAACCTAACCTCACCACTCCCCCACTAGCGCCCTTAAATGAATTTTCCCGGAGAAATGTTTGAAATATAAGTTGTAGCTTTTTGTATGTGTAGTTGATGTTCCAAGTTTAAAGAAAATCGTTGGAGCCATTTTTGAGAAAATCGCAATAACGTTAAAAAAACCAACTAGTAAAGTGGTACTTCCGGTTGTGATGTACACAGAATTAATAAAATATACAAGTGTGAGTGATAATAACCTATTGTTGTTTCTGATGGCTTTGCTAAATCGAACTATTTGCATATAGCAACTCTTTTGTAGGCTCTACATAACATTGTAAGGGATCTCTCAGTCCATATTATTAGGTTGGGTCGCCAAGAGAAGTAATCTGAAAAAAGTGGCTGGTCCACTTTCCACTAAAGGAACAGTGGAAACGTACTAATAGCTTACAATTATAAAAGTTCAATTACAAGTGTACGTGAAGATGCGCCCCACAATATACGCACCAAGGCTATTATATTTATTTTTATTACTAACAAGAACCCGAATATGACTTCTATTTTTTTTTTTACACAACTAGTAGATATATAAAATGAAATTAAGAGATCTGGATGTATCATTTTTCAAATACAACACGCAGAATAGCTTCTTTTTCTTAAAAGTTCAGTAAATATTCTTTCTGCTTTTGAATAACCACATAATTCTAAAGTTTATTAAATCATATTATTTAATTTTATTTTTAAAAACGTCTTATAAATAATAATAATAGTCAAGATTTTAAGTAATATAAAAATTACATTTGCCCACTTAGAAAAAAAAAAAATTATATATATATATATAGTAAGAAGAACACATATGGTGATATATATACGAAGTAAACATATAAAATTTTTAAAGTGAAAAAAAAAAAAAAATAAATAAATAAAACTCCACACTTGTAGAAAGGTCATAACCTGTTAATTTCGAGACGGCCATATTAAAAACTTGTTCCATTATTTTTATATTTAATTAACTCTTTTGATTTATATTTCTATTCGGTGCTAATTACCCCTGGAGTTAGCCGGCCTAACAGCTTACACTAATATCATATACGACCACTTTTTAAAAAAAGACTATCTTCTGTTAACAAATACGGTATGTATGTATGTATATATGGGAAGCTTCACTAAAAAACTCATTCATTTCTTTATTTTTATTATTTTATTTTTATTTTTATTTTATTATTATTATTTTTTTTTATCTATTTCACGTGCCATAATTTTCTTTATTAATATCTATTTCTTACGTTTCTACATTTCATATCTAAAGTTTTTTTTTCAGTTAAATTTTCATCATTTTTATTTTCTAAGTAATTATGATAGAATTTACTAAGCTAAACGTGTTAAAAATGATTCAGTTTACTTAAAATAATAAATCCACAAATGGAATGAATATAATCTGTGAAATTTTCTTACAAGCACAATTTGCGATGTGTTAAAATTCCATTAATATATATATATATATTAATTAATATTAATGGAATATATATATAATAAATTATATAGAATTCTGTCATAAACATTTTCTGACAAAAAAAAAACTGGCATTAGTTGAACAGTAGCATTTTGTTATTAATATAATTAACATAAAATATTATTAATATAATTAACGACAGTATACTCTGAATTAAATTATGGGAAATATTAAAAACAGCATCACTAAGTGATGGATTGATTGATTGATGTAATAAAAAGAATGTAAAACATGGTAAAACACGTGCCAAGTTAAAGTTGGTGGAAATCTTTCAAGAGAATTTAAAACGACAAAAGGGCCTCGCCAAGGGTGCTGCTTATCTGCAACGCTGTTTAAAATATATTTAGATGTAAGCCTCCGAGATTGGTCCCCGGAGATTTGGTAGTGAAATGTAATTGGTGTGTTGTGTTGTAATTGTGGTGGTAGCTTGTGGCGTGAGCGGTTTTGTAAAGGGCTTGTGAGTATATATGTTTAAGAGAGAGAAGTATCAGAAATAAGAAAGTAGTCACTACTGCTAACAGTAAATATATTCTATTAAAATAATAACTACAAGTTATTTGCAAAGAATGTATAAACTTATTAATATATTGTGGAACTGGCATTGATGCTAAGAGAGCGAAAAACAAGTGTTCTGCTTGAATGTCTACAACAGACTGTCCTGAATGAATGCCTTCTAATTGTTCGTTCAAATCTTCCCCTGTGAGAAGAAGGGGTAGACAATGCTAACAAGTTCTATGAACTCTAAAAGACAATTGTGGTCTTCTACCTGAATAGTCCCTTTTGCCAGCGAATGTTACATTTTCTTGATATTTTTCAGATAAAATATATTTCTGGTATCCATCACAGTAGGATGGGTCTCCAAATCGGCAAATATACTTTCCTTCATTCACGGTTTTTTTTTGCAGACGACCAGGTTGTTATTGCCCAGGGGTGCTGAAGACATGATTTTCATGTTTAGGCGACTAGTGCATGAATTTTGATAAATGGGGTTTAACAATAAACCTCCAAAAAAGCGAGAATATGTCGACCTGACAGAGAATCCCTGGTACTGGACGATGTTACAGCAAAAGAAACTGAAGTAAAAAAAGGTTGATAGCTTCAAATATTTGGGGGTCTATCATCGATTTAAAAGGGTCTTCTCGAGAAGTGACATAAGGAAAAGAGTAAGTGAGGGCTGTCGAGCCATCAGTATGCTCAATTCTGTACTATTGAGTAATGGCATCCTGAAAATTATGAAAAAACAAATTTATAGACCCATAGTGCAAAGAATGTTGTATGGGTGTGAAACTTGGACCATAGGTAGTACTGAGCAAAAGAAGCCGAAGGCAGCTGAAATGGACTGTCTACGTCGATCTGCTAGAAAGTTTCGATTAGATAAGATAAGGAACAAGACTATTAGGGAAATAATGGAGATAAAGGAGGGTATTTTGGGGACAATAACAGAAAGGAGGCTACAATGGTTTGGCCATGTCAAAAGGATGAAGGATAAACGACTGCCAAAAAAAAAATTTAAAATGGACGCCGACCGGAAGAAGAAAGAGAGGGAGGCCGAACTTTTGTTGGGCAGATACAGTGAACGAAGACATGGCTGGCTGGGGATTAGTTGAAGAAGATGCTATTGAGAAATACAATAAGAGGTCGTAGTTTTATTTAAAAAATAAATAAATAAATTTGGTGGGAAATAACCTGATTGTGGGGAAATTCCGAAAAAAAAAATTAACAAAATTAATTATTTATACAAAATGGTTACAAGCTGTTTTCCTTGGTATGATTCTTGCACTTACAGAAGTGAAAATAATATACGAGTATACGATATCTATTTTATATCATTAAAATTAGATATAAAAAAAGCTGGTAGCTTAATCAAGTAGCTTTTATTAAACAATAGTATCATGAAAACAATTGTTCTGTGAGATAAGTTTTTTTTATTATTTATGTTGGTGAATTTTATTATTTTTACTGGATTTAATTCTAAGAGCAACTTCTTCACGATTGATTAAACAGTAGTTGGACCGATTGACATCATTAACAGACTGCTTCAGAAAATATTAAGGACATATCATTATTGTTAGGTGAACATATCATTATTTGATTCATATAATCATTTTTGTTTATTAAACCACTTTATCGTGCTGAGAAGAGAGAGCCTCTTATAGCAGTAAGTGAAAGTAAAAATGGGATAGGTTTGAAAATAGTGGGCGGAAATTAATATTGAAGTGTATAGGAAACAAAGTGCTGCATATTATTCTGTTGAGTTCTAAAAGGCGATATTTTAATTTATTTTATTAACACTCGTCAAAGAAAGGATCATGGAGATAATACAGAAATATTTCGCCATCAAATAAATATACCATGTTATATTGTAGTTAATATATTAAAAAAAAACTGGAAATAATAAGAAGAAGAAAGAAATATACGAAATAAAATAAAAAAAAATAAGTAAAAGTAACTTATTTATAATTTAATGTTAAAACTCTTTGTTTTATAGCTTTCCAGAACATTATATCTACAACATACTAAAAATAATAAATATATATATATATATATAAGAAAGAAAATTATGTTGGCAAGAGACTTTCTGACAAAGAGAGAAATAACCTATAATATTAAAGAAGGGACTTTTTGCCGACATACAATAACACTTACTAAAACCTTCCCTATCATATTTCTGTTGTTGTTGTTGTTGTTGTTGTTGTTGTTGTTGTTGTTGTGGTGCAGTTGGTCTTATGTTGTCTATACTTTCAAGATCGTAAAGATATTTTCACTATAACATCTCTGTAAAAGCTCACTTCAACAGTTTTATATATATATATATAACAACATAGAATACACACAAACTTTCTTAATAAATAATATGTATTTTGCAATCATATTTTTTTATTTTTTTTAATATTGATATTCCTACTTTTTGGTGGCTTATTTTTTAGTGGAAAACAATTTGATTTTGAATATTATTTTGGTAGTTTAGAAGGGAGAGGTTTAAAAAGCTTCCGACAGAATTTAGAAAAAAAAACAGAATGGATCCTTAATAGAACCTAAAACGATCGCCAAATAAAAACTACTAATTAAAAATTTGAGCAGCTTCTAGGTACCAGAGATAGGAAAGCCAACAGGAACGCATTATACTGTATACAATGAAACAAATAGAGTGAGTTCCAATAAGGAGCTGGAATAGGTATGCAAGATTGCATGGTTGAAAGACGTAAAGTGGACAGAAAATTAAGGAATTCCAAGGGATGTTTACCAGCTACTTAGAAGACATGCAACAAGCAGAAGAAGATCTTATTTGTATATAAAGTTCAAATAAGTATCGGGTAAACAAAATTTGAATTAACATACTTTAGTAGGGAGGGGATTAGCTCAGTGGTTAGTGCACTGGACTCCCACGCGGAGGTCCCGGGTTCCACTCCAGCTGTGCTGCCCTTAGAATTTCTCATCCTAGGTGCCTCTACAGCTCACTGCCCGTTGATGGACAGTGTTGTCTATAACCAGAGGCAGTGCTTTAAGAAGGCTTCGGGCGCCAATGACCACAGATTACGCGCCTTAATTAAAAAAAAAAAAAAAATCCCTCATAACTCGGTCACTCATTATAATGGAGAGAAATTGAGTTTGATTAATTAGACGAGATATGAAAAGACACTGTTATAATATAACTATAAGTTTGCACAAACTGCAAGGGACTTGTAATGGTTTTATAGAATAAAGGGTGAGAGTAGAGTTATGACACGATGTGATGTATATGGTTGAATCTGATAGATAGATGTCTAGATTTCTCACTGGCTTATATACAGGTTCTCCCCACTCTAGTCTGCTTAAGTCAGAGAGTACCAGAAAGAGTCTGTTTTCTCTCGGTCGGGCTTGTGTTCTCTCTCTTGCCGTTACACTCATCCTCTACTTTTTCTCCTCATAAAGTTCTTTAAATATAAATTCTATAAAGTGCAGCAGTAGCGAGTTTCATGCCATTTTATTCTCTCTTCATTCTTCTCTAATCTGATAGCGCCTCACACATATTCTAATCGAAGAAGCACCATTTGAACAGCACAACAGAGCAGGAAGTATTAAATGAGCATATGCAATCAAATAAAATATGTAAACAATAATAATAGAAAAATAAGAACCTCCCAACGAATTCCTTAACAAGTTTTTGGTTGTACAAGTATTTAGATTGATTACCGGCAACAATTAGCTTCAATCACATCTACTTCAAATGGAGACTATATTGTTACTAATCTAGAATGTTCCTACCTAGACTCTCTAGATATCCTGGATATCGGTATTAAAAGAAACATGTTCTAGTTCTGTGAAATTAATGATTACATTTTGAAATATAGTTTGGGACAGCCAATAAATATCCATAATATTCAGCTGTGGGACAAAAAGTTATTTTGTTAATTAGAAAAACATTAAGTGAGCATTACAACAATGAATTTATGGATGAAATTAAGAATTCAAATAATTATATGTTGGGTAGGGAATTATGTTATAAATTGGTACAAATAATAATTATCTATATAATACTCTGCCTCTTTTTAGTAAAATATTAATATTTAAACTTAGAAGTGAACTTTTACATTCAAGTTATAAACTTTTTATTGATAATGAATCTGAAGAAGTTATTTTTGTCTGTCCGGTTTGTAATTTACAAGAAAAAGAAGATCTTTATCATTTCCTGAAAATATTTAAAACAGCTAATATAAGTAAAGAAAATATTTTTGGAATTTTTAAATGGAAAAAATTGGTCAATATTGGTAAAATACTGTAAAATAGCTTACGACGTTAGAAATAATTTATTTAATTTATAATACTAATATTAATTATTTACTTAGTATTATAACAGAGGCATAAATTATTTTTAGTTTTTCATTTATTTATTTATTTATTTTATTATGCATTTAGTTCTAAGATATATTTTGGTTTCTTTTAAGTTAAATTGATATGACTCCTCCAGACGGCCTAGGTCAATGAGTCTGTCTTTATGCATTTACAAGTTAAGTTTTTGTAATCTTATAAAAATTATTAATAAAGACTTTATCTATCTATCTATCTATCCTATAGGCTCATAATCTTTGAGAAAAGAGTGCAGTTATATCAGACGAAATAATGTTGGGCTTCCAATAGATCTGACCCACACATCTTAAGATCGAAAAAGAAAATTAAATATATCAAACCAATATATTCAATGTAGACGTTTCTTCTACATATTTAAAAGAATTATTTTTTTTTTTAAAGTTTGATTTGAAAGAAAAATTAATATAAGCTTATAAAATAATAATAATAATAATAATAATAATAAAATAATAAAGCCTTTTATTAGTTTCCTATTTACAAAGAATTACAAAGGAAACGTCTTTATGAGTACAACAAACTTAGTGAAATAAAATATAATGCAATAAAATAAACTACTTTAAAGGAAAAAGAAATGTAAATACTTTAAACAAAAAAAATCATACATATTAATTATACTACAAAAAGAAAAGTTATAGAAAAATTAGGAAACTGTGCCCATTTCTGGGCAAAGGCCTCTCCCAGTTTAGACCAAGAATGCTTGTTCCGAACTGTATGCTGCCATAAGATTCCTGCTTGTTGGACAAGTTCGTCCCTCCATCTCAACGGCTGTCTACCTCTATTTCTATAGCAGTCGAGGGGTTGCCAGTCTAAAATTCTCCTAGTCCAGCGATCGTCACCTAATCTTGCAATGTGGCCGGCCCATTTCCATTTTAGTTTTTTAATTGTGGCCACAACATCTTCCACTTTTGTCCTTCGCCTTAACTCTTCATTAGTGAGTCTATCCTTCCTGCTTACTCCCAGAATGCTCCTTTCAATTGCCCTTTGCGTTACTTTTAGCTTTTCCATATTTTTCTTGGTCACTGCCCATGTCTGAGCGCCGTAAGTACTTTAAACTACTTAAACGGTAAGTACCGTTAAATATATACTTTAGAGACCAATATTTATATAAGCATATAGATGAATTTTAATAAAATTAAAAAAAAAAAATCAACCTAATGTAAGTCAGCATAGAAAATAACGAGCAATCATTTATTTCATATTTACTTCTTTAAGGAGAAACGTAAATTAAACAGATAAATCATTAAAAAAAAACAGCCTTTAAAAATAGAATTATATGATTCGTAATAATTCATTTTAAATGACCAGTTTTCAAGTGAAAATTGTAAAAACAATTTTTAGACACACCTTTCTAACCAGCAGTTAAAATGATTAGAATAAAATGGTTTTAGAAAAGACAAATTTGTATCTTTGCTTATTTTAAGATAAGATACACTAAAGAACAAGTTATTTCAATCATAAATAATTGCTATTTAAGAAATTAAATATTATTTCTTGGATCCCATTTTTAAAATCATGCAATTTTTCCTCATTTGCGAATAAATTTTTATAATGGCTCGTGGGATTTGATAAAAGGTCCCTTGTCTACTTTTTCGATAATATCTACACAGTTCTAATCCAGAACTTTGGCTACAAATCTTCCTTGGCGTGCTTACTTTAATTAATAACTTGAGAGTAAGTAAATCAAATCGGTTATAATTTTTTTCATTTTTCACATAGATGTCGTGGACTAGCTTGTTATTATGGTTATTGATGAAAATAACCAAAATTGAGAGAATGTTTTCTCTGCCAGAAATTACTTCTGTATACACACTGGAATTTCAGGCAATTTTAGAAACCATGAAATATCTCGGTTCTTTAACAACAAATTAGGGTAATTATCTTTTCGGATAGTCAGAGGAGTGCTCTCAGCAAGTTGGACCACCTCAACATAAAAAAAACAAAAAAAAAAAAGCAGCTTTAACTATATTATTGTGGAAATTTTTCGGATAGTCAGAGGAGACCTCAACATAAAAAAAAAAAACAGCTTTAACTATATTATTGTGGAAATTTATAGGATATGGAAGGAATTATCTAAGCAAAATGAAATCACGTTAAACTGGTCTGGATTAAAGGCTCATATTGGGATATAGCAGCGAATGAAACGGTCTATGATTTGGCCAAAAGAGCTACAAAGGAAGGAGAAGACCTTGCTATATATTATTACCGCCTTCAGATATTCTGCCATTTATTAAGAACAGTGTTATGATGGAATGGCAGAATAAGTATTTTAATGGCATCAAGGAAGGATTCTGTAAGAAGATTAACCCAAGCGTTAGAAACAGACCTTGGTATGCATATGCTGAAACTAAGAAAAATTTCTGAAGAATTTTTTGCAGATTATGTAGAAATTATGGCATCTGCAAGCAATACTAAGTGAAAATAAATGCCGAAACGACTGCTATATGCAAGGTTTGTGGAGAAATTGACGACCTCGCTGTTCTTTGTATATAGCGAAAAAGCAGGCTATGTTAACTGTGATAAGTCGCCTGCTAGTTAACCCTTTCAGCTATAACACAATGTTAATGAGTAATAAACGTGGAAGTATATAAAGTAAATTTTTAAATATTTGGTTAAGGTAAACGTTAAAATATAGTTATTATACAACTTTAATCACTTCCTTGGATTATAAAATTTTGTAATAAACATCAATTTTATAATAAATTTGTAGGTTAGGTTGAAGGGATGGTAGGAATATCAAGTACTCCAACCAAATATAAGTGTGTATAAGATTGCCTGTGGGTGTATGGGTGTGTGCGTGATTTGTTAATAAGTTAGCTCATTGGTATGAATGTATTTATTAGGATGTGTGTATCTATATGTGTGCGTATAAGGTTGTTGCCTGAGTGTGCACAAGTTGCGTATTGTGACAGATAGTATGAATAGTTAGTTGAATGTTATGAATGTATTTATTAGCGAGAATGAGATAGGCTAGAGCCTGATTGCAAAGGATAAAGGAAAGGGTGTTTATATTTTTCTTGTAGAGGTTTATAGTTTTTCTAAGCATTAAGTGCATCTCTAGTACAAGTCAATGGCTAATGCAACGAGCAGGTAATGTAAAAAAATAAAAAATACCTAGTCCTTGATTTTTAAGATTTTATTTCACTTACCCCTAGCTTTTGACTAGGGAACCTAGTCACCATCCTATCACTAGATCAAATTTTTGTAGGGGATTATTGCACTGCGACCAGAAAAATCGATTTTCCATCCGGAGCCTTCTCTAGCTACAGACAACACTGTCCATCACCGCACAATGAGCTGTCCTACGAAGGGAAAATCTAAGAGGGAAGGGATTCAGACCCGGGACCTACGCGTTGTTAGTCTAGTGCACTACCACTGAGCTAATCCCTTCCTTCTCCCTTGGTTTACGGCCAAACTAGGGACAGAGATCCTAGTTTGTGTAGTGGAAGAACGAAATGAAAAATAATAGTTTTTAAAAATAATTTATCTAATTTTGTTAATATATTAGACTGGAAATTTACCTTCAAAAAGAGTGTATTTTAGTGTCAAGTACTGTAAATTGGGGTCATTGCTAGTAGGGAAACAAAGGCAAAAAATTTAATACAATGCGACTTGGCCAACTGCTTTGTTAGAGAGCATTCCTTCGAACAATCTCACTTCTGCTTTCAAACAATACAGAAGTCGGCATTCTGCTTCCAAAGTCAGAACACTTCAGGAATCGCTCTCTTAGTATCAGTGCCAGTTTCACAATATATTAAATAAGTTTATAATATCAAATAAGTTGTAGTTATTATTTTAACAGAATATAATTATTTATAAAACAGTGGTGACTTCTTAATTATTCTTAATGCTTCTATCTCTTAACTTACATACTTACAAGCCCTTTATTATACAATACCGCTCGTGCTACTTACCACAAATACATATCATCACATCAAAACATTACATTTGTGTACTGTTTTTGTCCTTATCTCTGTAAAGGATAGAGTGTATATAGTTTAAGTGTATTGTGTACTGTACTGATGAAGTGCATGGAGTACTGGAGCTGTAGAAACCCGTGGGATCGCTACTTCCTTCCTCAAGTAAGTGCATGCAACAGATAGATACCCCTTGCGGGCTTACCATCTGCACTAAGTATTAGCCCATATGCTGAATCAAAAATAAAAAAAAAATCAGTTTCTCTACTTCTAGGTATTAGGGTGCAAGATTTCCGAATGAAATGATTTAAGTGGCATTCTTTCAATTCCCAAAATTACCATAAAAATCGGTTTGGTTTGTGTAAAATAATACTAAATATCAGCGATTCCTAACCTTTTTCAATTTGTTGACATACGACCAAAATAAAATCAGAATTCCCTAACACTTTCCTGGAAAGCTAGTTAATTCTCCCCATCACCACCACCACCACCACCATTTAGAACATAAATATAAAATTAAATTAATTCTTGTAATTTATGCTATATTCACATGAAGGGTGGGGAGTTAGAAGTAGAAGATATCGTGTGAGATAATAGAGTGCCAACGTGTGAGTTAATGACGTCAGAATTATCATCATCCTAACAACAACAACTTCATAATACTAAGATATTCCTTCTTCACACGATATACTTATATATATATATATTTTGATTGTTGGACTACAACAAGAAATTACTTACCACTGTACACCCTCTATGAGCTTAACCATTGTTGTTATTATACAATATATACGTATATATATATATACCAATTCTATAACTATTCTTGTTTTTATCTTTCTATACTCTACTTGTAATTATGTTAATGAAAATACAAAAAAATAAAAAAGGAAAATATTTTCCCATAGTTATGGTGAAATAAAGAATTCCATTTATTACTTCCACTACCACTTTCTCATCGCTAGATCACTTTTATCTCTCTATACAATACCTATTTTTAATTTAAACTACTTCGTTTTATTTTTAAAAATTACTCCTTTTTTTTAAAAAAAAACAGTATAATTTCCTGAATAAAAAGCACATTTTACTTAATAAAAATAAATTTATTTCTGTTATCAGATAGAATTGAAATAAAAATAATAGGGGAGTTGTGAATAATGGGCCTGAAAAATGATGAAGAAAACAATTCGTAAAAGGGAGTCTGAAATGTGGGCACCATTGTTCGATGTTAAAAAGATAATAAAAATAATTTATATTTTTTGCATAAATTTAAAAAAAAAAAAATCTGGTGTGAAACACTCACACAACTTTCTCTTACTCCATTTCTCAAAAATTATAATTGACAAAATTTTATAGTTTTTGTACCAAATTTAATGAAATTTGTTGAAAACTGAAAAAAAAAAAACAAAAAAAAAAACGATCCAGTAAAAGCGCACTTCCGGTTTACTAATTTTCTTAAAACTTGAAATTTCAGCCATCTATTTATTTCTAATTAATTTTGTTTGGATGATAGAATTGTATAATCAACTATGATAGCACTTTAGAGAAAAAAAAACATAACCCCAACCACTCCACCCCCAAAAAGTACCCTTAAATGAATTTTCCCAGAGAAATGTTTGAAATAAAAGTTGTAGATCTTTGCATGTTTAGTTTATATAGGAAGTTTCAAGAAGAATATCGACGGAACCATTTTTACTTTCTCTTACTCCTAGTAAGAGGAAGTATTGTAATCGTGTCAATTTTCGATATCGAGTTTTCACCGGAAATATCCGTTTTGAGGTCCCCTGAGTCAAAAAAGTGGTTTTTAGCGAATGGTCTGTCTGTGTGTGTGTATGTATGTGAACAGCATAGCTCAAAAACGAAAAATCGTAGAAAGTTCAAACTTGATATTACGTTTAGGTATCACCATGGGATCTGACGGTGCGTTATGTGTCAATATTCCTCAACCGGAAGTACCACTTTACTAGTTGTTTTTTTTAGTTTTTGCAATTTTCTCAAAAATGGCTCCGAAGATTTTCTTTAAACTTGCTATATCAACTACACATACAAAGAGCTACAACTTTTATTTGAAACATTTCTACAGGAAAATTCATTTAAGGGCACTTCTGGGGGAGGGGTGGGGTTATTTTTCTTTAAAGTGCTATCACAGTTGATTATACAATTGTATCATCCAAACAAAATTAATTAGAAATAAATACATGGCCAAAATTCCGAGTTTCAAGAAAATTAGTAAACCGGAAGTGCGCTTTTACTGAACAATTTTTTTCAGTTTTCGACGAATCTTATTAAATTTGGTACACAAACTATAAAAGCTGTCAATTATAATTTGGAGAACTGGAGTAAGAGAAAGTTGTGTGAGTGTTTCACACCAGATTTTTTTGAGAAAATCGCAGAAAAGTGAAAAAGAATCATTTACTAAAAGTGGTAATGTAAAAGCACTTCCGGTTATCCGATTTTTTTTTTTGAAATTTTCGCAAATTTTAACAACATATTCAATTCTAATAAACATTATTTAGGTTGTTGTGGTGGTTGGTTCCGCAGAGCTGGAAAGCATCAGAGACATTTTCCGTGGAAGCCTGCTTCATTTTGTGGTCATCGACCGGTTTCGGGCGTTCGCCCATCTTCAGGATGCGCTTTTCAGACAGTGTGCCAACAAGAGTGTGAAACTAAGTCTCTGTACGAGTCTGTGTTGGCACACTGTCTGAAAAAGCGCATCCTGAAGATGCGAACGCCCGAAACCGGTCGATGACCACAAAATGAAGCAGGCTCCACGGAAAATGTCTCTGATACATTATTTAGGTGATAGAATTTTTGATACACTGTAATAACACTTTAGATGAAAACCTAACCCCCAACCACTCCTCCCAGAACTGCCCTTAAATGAATTTTCCCAGAGAACATTTCAATAAAAGTTGTAGCATTTTGTACGTCTAGTTTATATACCAAGTTTAAAGAAAATCGTCGGAACCATTTTTGAGAAAACGCCAAAAAAAAAAAAAAAAAAAAAAAAAAAAAAAAAAAAAAAACAAGTAAAGTGGTATTTCCGGTTGAGGAATTTTGATAGATGATCCACTGTCAGATGCCCATGGTGATACCTAAATGGAATATCAAGTTTCAACTTTCTGCGGTTTTTCGTTTTTGAGCTATGCTGTTCACATATACACACAGAGACCATTTGCTAAAAACCACTTTTTTGGGCTCAGGGGACCTCAAAACGGATATTTCAGGTGAAAACTCGATATAGAAAATTTGACACGATTACAATACTTCCTATTACTAGGAGCAAGAGAAAGTAAAAAAATACATATATTTTTGTAGCCCTGTGAGTGTGAAAAAAAATTTCTGTCTGTAATTGTTTAAAATATATTTTTTTTTTAGCAACATCCTTGACGCCATACAGCCATAGCTCTTAATTGTACGTATCTTGCACTATATTTTATCTGTTTAAATTTTACTCTTAATCACTAAAGGTTTTGGCTTTTGTAGCCGGGGTTACTAGTCCCACACTCAGATACACACACAAACAAAATGACACTTGTACACCAAAAAATATTCACACATATAGGAGTCCTTTTTTGTATGTAAATCTAAAATAAAATCAAACCCAAACCATTCTCGCCAATAAATACTTTCTTACTAATAAATACATTCATTCAAAAACTAATTAAGCCTAAACCTAATTTATCTTTCATCTTCACCAAACATATTTTAGATTCCATACAATACATTCTAACTCATAGATGGAATACTCGATATTCCTCTTCTTTTTTGACTTATTCCTAAATTAAAACACTCTAGAAATATAAATGAAAATCAATGTAAACAATAGTTATGTTTTGGCCATTGTTAATCAAACAAGCAAAAAAAATTAGTTGGCTGGGGGCCAAAGAAGAAACTTTTTTTATTTTTAAAAAGTTTATTCGACATTTCGGAGCTAAATGTTTACCATTTAACAACAGTTAACTCTCCATTCATTCTTAACAGTTCCTGAGGGCGGGCACCAAAAATCTACGGACACCCACTAATTTTTTACTTGTTTTGATAAATGAAAATCTTTAAAGTCCCCACAACTTGATATTCCATGTCGGAGACTGCAGAAGTACCAACAAGATAGATTGATTTTTTTTTTTTTTTGGCAAAATTAGACGAAGTTTTGAATGGCTTCTTTCAATTACTCACAATTTACTTACAATACTCACTTTCAGGTACAATATTAAGTAATTAAGCAATTGGGATTTACTTTTCACCAAAATATTTCGTCAAATCATTTTCCGCTTCTTCAAAAAAAAAAAACCCTCCCACTAAATTACACATACCAACTTTCTACACTTTCCACTCATTTTCTAGTTTATTTAAATTCATTTATTTCTCTTATAATTATTAATTGAGTTGTTTTTTTCATTTCTACCACTCTTCATATTTCTCATACTTGGAAAAAATGTACCCTCTCTGTTTTCTTTGCAAACATACCTTACTCTACAACCAAACAATAACCTCCTCAAACATTTAACTCTCCATTCTTCCTTAACAGGTATCATATCTTTCTAATAATATTGTTTAATTGTTTATGTTTTAATTTTATCATACAATTTTCTTGATATCCATATTTTTTGTTTTGTATTTCGTGAGGAAGGACACCAAAGGTTTCCAAAACGTTGAATAAACTTTTTAAAAAAATAAAAAGTTTCAACTTTGGCCCCAGCCAACTAATTTTTTAGCTTGTTTATTTTATTATTAATTTTTTTTTTTAAACTAATATTAAGTAAACTTTCCAATTTATTTATTTATTTTTTTCTATTAGAATCATCTGTTTTCTATTACAATATTATTAATAATTATTTTAAAAATTAAACTTCAAGTTAAATTAAATAAACGTATGGCAAATAGCTTATGAAATTATTATATTACGGTGTGAACAAGTTTCGGTTTTTATCGAATAAAAACAATAGTTACCATCCCTTTACCCACTTATTTAGATCATTCACATGGATCTATTTTCATATTGACCACATCCGTCATGTAATTCAGGCTTACACAGATGTATTCAAAGAAAAAAAAAACATATATATGGTTGATGTATAAAATAAAAAAAACTATACAAAAAATATAAAGGTAACCAGAGAGAGAGAGAATGACGAAGATAGAAACAATAACCTGCCCTTTATTTGGAAGACATTTGTACCAAAAAAAATGACAATATCTTCCGTATGGTAGGTAGTACCATCTATTAACTTCCTACAAGATGGCGGGAAGTAGTCTATGTTTTAGATCATAAGAAAGCTTTCTACTATATAGAGGGGATTGTACATAGTTTTTATTTATTTAGTTTTTTTTTTTTTTTTTTGTTACAGAAATAAAGGATACAGTCATGTGCTTTAGTGGTTTTTAGTCGGAAGACATGATCTCTTGAAATATGAATACAGACACTATTATTATGATTATTATTATTGTAATTCGGGTGCCTAATGGCGCGGGACCTAAGCCTTTGTGGCCTTTATCCCCCCGATACCACCCTATCCCCTTAATCAATCTCCCCCGGTAGCTTACCGGTTAATCTACAGTATCCCAAGATATCCCGAAACTCCAGCTCGTGCAGACAATCCTGCGAGAGTGATGCCCTCCCAAAAACACGAAACCTAGTTCCAGCGAAACGGGGACAAAGGTAGTGGTACACCGTTTCCCTGACTCTGTCGTCACAGTTCTGACAAATGGGGCTAGACGTCCTCCTCCCTATATTAAACAAGTGGCTGGACACCCAAGTGTGTCCAGTCACTATCCCTATCAGGGTCCTCAGACCCGTCCTACTAAGGGACAGGAGATACTCCGAAGTTCCCTGCCTACTTGTCTTTATAAATCTTTTGGCTTGGAGGCATCCCTGCGTGTCCCCCAGCGTTTCTCCAAAACTTTCGTCTCCCAAAGTCTAATCTGTTTGTCACGAAACGTCTTTGTGACAGCCAGGGCTGGTTCAGGACCGCAAAATGGTTGAGATGATCCCTCCCTAGCCAACTGGTCTGCCCTCTCATTCCCCTCTATTCCCGCGTGTCCGGGTATCCAATAGAGGCGCACCGTACCCCTCCGAGCTAAAGCATTGAGCTTCCTCCGACATTCTCCCACTAATTTCGAACTCCACCAAGGCTTACTCAAAGCCCTTAGTGCGGCCTGGCTATCCGAGAAAATCCGCACTTCCTTGAACTTGCCACCAGGTGGCAGCATTCAATAATGCCCACCACCTCTTGAATACCTGATTCTGGGATTCTAACCAATTTTTTTTTTTTTTTATATAAATACGAGCATTTGAATCAGTACATATTTTGTTTGAACTCGGGATTTACACGTAGCAACTAAATACAAAATAAAGTAGACAGAATTTCGGTAATAGGTAACATTTGTCGGCCTGACAAAATAAGCATTAGGAGTGATACAAATTTAGAATTAGGCACCACAGAAGAAAAAATATATACAAATATGGTGTGAAACACTCACATAACTTTCTCTTATTCCAGTTCTCAAAATTATAATTAGACAAATTTTATAGTTTGTGTACCAAATTGAATGAAATTCGTCGAAAACTGAAAAAA
>JAAEAF010011113.1:0-25688 GCA_011037195.1 Triatoma infestans
CACACTACAAGAAATGTTTATTTTCTTTTACTGCTCGAAGCCATTTTCGAGAAAACCTTAAAAAACAGAAAAAAAAAATGCATGTTTCCGGTGAAAACTTAGTTTCGTAAATTTGACAAGATCGCAATTACTTTTATGTTGTAAATTGGATGTTGAGGTTCGGTCATACAAAAGAACTCTTTTTAAATTTCTACCGACGTTATCCGCAAGAATAGGTCCTAGGCTACTTCCCATGACTGTGCCAAAGATTTGTGGGTAAAAGTGTTCATTGTATTGAAAATATCCTGATTTACAACAATGGGATAACAGAGATATGAATTTTTTGAAGTGGGATATTAGTTTTATTCTCTAAAAGATAAAAATCACTAGGGACGAGATGTGTGTTATAGAATGTTGACGGGTTTGGGATTTGTGTAAATGGTTGATGATAATATTAACAAATTTTGCTCTAGCAGAATCTTGTTCATTTACATCTAATTTATCAATACCATATACTATATCGCAAATAATATTAGCTATTGGTATATTGTTTTTATAGCAATGGGACGTATTACATCCATGGAAAGTAGCCTAGGACCTATTCTTGCGGATATCATCATGTCTGAATTAATTCAAAATTCTATTAAAAAACTACCCTTTACAATTTCTTTTTTCTTCAAATATGTTGATGACTGTTTAACCGCTATCCCTAAAGAACATATCCATACCATCCTGAATACCTTTCATACATACTATCCCCGTTTACAATTTACACACGAAGTAGAAATAGATAATAAAATTAATTTTTTAGATATGACGATTATCCGTGAAGAAAATGGTTCTCTTATTACCAATTGGTTAATGAAATCCATACGTTCTGACAAATTCCTCCATTTCCTTTCCAATCATCCATATAACCAGAAAATCAACTTTGTTAAATCCTTTACCAAACGTGTACTTCATCTTAGCCATCCCCGTTTCCATGATGAGAACAAGTTAAAATTATCTAAGATATTTAAAAATAATGGCTATCTTCTCCATATTGTACAAAAAATATTATATCAACGATCCACAGATAATGTGATCAACCTGACTCCCTCTACGCCATCACAGCAACTTCCAATATCCTATATCTCTATCCCATACATAGAAGGTCTATCAGAAAAAATAGCTAAAATTTTCAAGAAATATAACCTTTCCATTGCTCACAAAAACTCCAATCCTCTAAAAAATACTCTTTTCTAAACTAAAAGACCCCACACCCACAACTTTATTATCAGATATAATTTATAAAATAAATTGTTTACAATGCCCAGCTACATACACAGGACAAACATCTCAATATTCTAAAAATTGACTGTACCAACATAAATATGAATGTAAAACTAAAAAACCGACTGACATAACTGCAGCACTAACGAAACACTGCATACAATACAAACATTGATTTTTTAAAAAACACTAAAATTCTCTCCATCAACAATAATAATAAAAAAAGAAATATATTGGAAATGATTCATATTAAAAAAGATAAATTATCCATTAATTTTAGAACCGACACCAAAAACCTATCCCTCAGTTATAACAATCTCCTGGAATTTCCAAAACAACATACAGACTAAGACACGGCTTTCCCATCCGCTCTCCTAGCCCTTTATAAACCTTGATCCATCCAATGTCCGTACACTTGGTGATGGTATGTCACAGGTTAAACTAGATTAATTACTACTGGAATTCTAACTGAAAATTTTTGTAAGTACATTTCCTAAGTTATCTCCATATTTTACTCTTATATATGCCACATATAGTCAAAGTTTCAATAGTTGTGATTTAGTTTAATATTGATCTGTTCTACAACAATAGTTTAAAATAAATTTAAATATGCTATATATATCATACTTTTTATTTAATTTATTTATATAGTTTATTTCAAAAAAATTTTATTTGAAAATATTTATTTTAAGTTCATATTTTATGTTGATTCTATTTTTTTATTGATTTGTATTAAAACCTTTGTACAGACCCTGAAGAACGCAATAAATTTTCCGAAACGTCGGTAGAAATTTAAAAAGAGTTCTTTTGTATGACGAACCTCAACATCCAATTTACAACATTGAATCCAACGGTCGTAACGAACACCAAAAAAAATACTTTTATATTATTAGCATCTAAAAGAAAGTGAAACTTGATGGGTTTCTTTAATAGAGCATGTATCTTATTTGATTATTTCCTGAAGTAATACTACTTTCCATAAGTTAAGTGGTGGATGAATGCAGCAAAAAGTAATCGCATTTGAGAAAAACTGTTTTATTGCAACGACATATTCGCATAAAAGACAATTCCATTCAGAAGAAGGTAGTGCCCAAGTTATGTTATTCAATTCATCTGTGCCAGTACACTAACATATACACACACATAAAACGTATACATTTTTCAGACTCGGGGAACCTCAAAACTATACATATTTCCGGTGAAATCTTGTACCGATCGAAAATTTGAACCGATTACAATACTTCCTCTAGCCGGCAGTCCTACCTATTTATTTCCAATGCAAATTCAACTTTGAAAATCGGAAACGAATGCAATACTATAACTTATAGCAAAAATCGAAATTAAAAATATACGTATTGAAAAGAATGTTATTTTAAAGCAACCAAATAAGGTGCTAGTTTGTTAATTATTATGAAAGTAATAGGAAAATTTAATTTACAAAAATAATACATTCTCAAAAAAAAAAGAAACTTTAAACGAAATCTATTTATTTGTAACAATATTTATTGCATTTTTTTATTGCATTTATTATTATTTATATTATTATTAATATTGCTATTATTAATATTAATCAAGTTCACAATTTCAAACTTAAATTGACATTTTTTTGTAAATAATAATAATAATATAATTAATGGTTTCTCAGAACATCTGGTACTCGCTTATTAATCGATAGTTACAGCAATATGGAGGTGAACCGGCGAAGAGGTGTCATTAATTACACCTGTGGAAATTTCAAAAGCAGTCTCTGCTCGGTGAGAAAACCAACCACCTTCATAATTTTAAATACAAATTAACCTGGGAAGGGTGGGTTTTCCATTTTCTTGTTGAATCAAATTTCTAAGAAAATTAATTCTAAGTAGGGAAGAGAGAGAGAGAGAGAGAGAGCAAGTATTATTATATTTTTATTACTAGTAATAATAATTATTTCAGCATTTGAGAAAATGTAGTTTTCATTCCCTTACAAAACAATTCCAAATCGTCAGATTTTCTTCAAATTTGTTATTTTTGCTTAAAACTTAGTAAACCTTAATAATACATATAAATGTGGATGACTGGCCTTCTGTCTTTTTGTAGCGCACAAAAATTTTACTACATTTACATATAGTCAACGTTTCTTTAGTAAAACTTGAAACTTCAATTTAAAGTTAAGTCTAACTCACAAACACTTACAAAAATCAATTATTTCAGAAAAATATTTGAAATAAAAGTGATTAGACTTATACGATTCGCAATTGGCATTCCGACTGTTCCAAATTCTTTCGAATAGTTACCGAAAAAATAAAATTAGGAAAATTCATAAGCCATACTTCTGGTCAACCTATTTTCTTCAACAAACTAAGTATTCTAGAATGCATTTAAAATAATTTAATTTTATATAAGTGGGGAGTAACTCACCCCCCTTCAAAAAATCCTGGAAAAATGTTTCAAATAAATGCGAGTAAATTTATATTTACCGTGCAAATAAATAATTTATTACTTCCTACCAATTTTACAGATTCATCATTGTTTCAGAATTACCTTCTCATGGCTTTGTAGCTCTTTGATGCCTTTAATTTATTATTATTAAGATTCGCGATATTAAGATGGATTTTGATTTTTGCAGCAAACGTACTGTAGATTTCATAATGTTTTTCCTTTAGATTGATACTTAATAGTTTTTTATCTCCTTAGTTTTAAAGTTACCCGGCTATGTTAGCTGGCAAGTTTAATTGTTATCATATACCATTAATAATGTTTTTTCTTGAATATGTAGATGGGCCCGCAATGCTGGATAACATCTGGTATTTTATCCGTCGTAGCATGCATATTCATTTTGTTTCATCCATCATGAGAGCAAATACACCAAGTTCGTGTAAAGAATTCACTTCAACGAAATGTTTCTGTTACACACACAGTTGTTGGTTTTTAGTTATATATATGTCTGACAGTTGTATAGGTCAGACATATATACAACCCACAAACCAACAAGTATGTGTGTAACGGAAACATTACGTTGAAGTGACCTCTCCACACGAACTTGGTGAATTTGCTCTGACGATTGATGAAAATCCGAAACCGGTCAGGAACAAAATGAATATGCATGGTACAACGAATGTAATACCAATTTTTTTTTCTTTTTGTATTTGCAGATGGTGCGGAAGTGTTAAAGTCCTGGAAGTGTAGCGGGAGTGTTTTTACCCCAATTTTTGAAACAAACAAAAAAAAGATTTTTTTTTTTTAATAACTATTACGTTGAAAAAAGTAATTCGGATATATCCCAAATCCTACGTCAGAAATCCAGGGCGTTTCACTGTTTTTGCGTCATATTTTTTAAACTGTGTCATCTGATGAGAAGCTGCCAAGATATCTAGTGCTAGAAATGGCATCGATGGTTACAGTAATAAAGAGTAAGCTGAGGAATTATGATGTCATTTTATGTTGTCAATGTGACTCTTCTAATAACGGTTTTAATACTTAATTAAACAGATTATAAATATCATAATTAGTGACATTCATTTTAGGTGAATTTCAATTCTATAATATCTCACTAAGTATTCTAAATAATTTAAAGATTTTATTTGAATATCCTTGATTCATATTATTCATATTGGTTACTGGAAAACGTCAAAGAAATTTTTGCTGTGATCTGCTGCTACATTTTATGGTCAAAAGTCCGTTTTCCGAAATATGCCTATCTTTAGAAAATCTTGTTAAATAGTGTGGTTTCACACACTTGCTCAGATGATACTGTTAGGACTTAGTGTTTAAATTGATTATGCTCTGTGCATACCTGTGACATCATACTGGTTAATCAAGGCATACTGAAGATGGGCGAACGCCCGAAATCGCACGATTCACCATAAAATACTCGTAAAGCAGGCTATCATGGAAAAAGAAATCTCTGACTGCAACAAAGGGCGTCGAACGATCAAGCCTAATAACTTTTTAAAGTACGTAACCTGTAACTGATTAAGATTGCCAAAATAACGCAATCCCCATACACAAACTCAATAAAGTAAAGTAAAGTAATGCCTATTTTTTCAGGCGGGCTTAACGTCCAACTACCAAATTAGGTGTCGTGGACGGGGGCGGAAGCACCTACTTTACTATTAACATTTTGTAAACAAATATAAAATTTAGCAGTTATACGCTGCTGGACTCGAACTGGGGTCCTCCCACTTACAAGTCCACGCTCATAACCACTACACCAACACCCGCCCCCACAAACTCAATATATTAGTACCAAACTCATGACAATAGAATTTAGATTGAGATTATATATATATGTCATTGTTAGTGAATGTGATGTAATGCTAGTTTGTCTCTCAGTTCGTTGAACTCAAATAATTGCACAAACCATCAGTTGATGGATGGACCTCTACAGGACGCCTTGTGGATTATAATAGGATCCGAATCATTATAGATTCATAGGATCCGAAGAGCGGAGAAGCACATTAACTGATTCAAACCCCACCTAGGCCAGACTAGGAAGGGACAGTTCGGTTCATATAAATAGAGCGACAGCATTACAGTTCAGAACAGTTTACGACCAGTTTACAACCAGTCAGCAGCTTATCTACTACCTTCTCATCTCTCAGCCAGTTCTGCCTTTTTATCAGAGATATTTTTCGTGATAGCCTGCTTCCTTTTATGGTCATCGAATTTATAGTGTAACAACTAAATTTGCTCTGTGCAAATCTATGTTATCACACTGTTTGACAAATGCATCTGATGATGGGCAAAGGCCTGAAACTGGTCGATGACTACAAAAAGAAGCAGGCTATCACGGAAAATATCTCTGATGCTTTCCAGCTCTGTGGAACCTACCATAACAACTGTCTCTTTATATAGCTCTCGCTACCTAACTTCTATTTTACTGTAAAGTCCTTGCAGTTTGTGAATTCTTTTCATTATCCAGTGTTCAGCATATTATCTAGTTTGTTTCTCTAAAATCATTTTCTCTAATTCTCTCTCCATCTCACAATCATTATATTCATTTAATGTGCTTCTCCGCTCTGCGGATCCTATGAATCTATAATGATTCGCGCATCCCATTACAGGATTGTTTGAATTTTGGAGGTATCAGTCAGTGTAAGCACTAAGCTGAAGTGATTAAACTGAACTAAACTTAAACTAAACTGAAATGAAGTAAAGAAGTGATTAATCAACTGCCTTCCCTCATGGGGCAGTTAAATAGCCTAACCAAAGCCAAATTCTCAATCATAAAAAATTTAAAGTACTTTCGATATTATTTTTTAGACATACAAGGCTGATTTTCGTTAATTTAGTTACAGTCATTTCAGCCTTCTCGGAAAGTACTATCTTTGCTGAGATATTTATAGAAATTATTGGGAACTTTCAGGCAAAAAAATTAGAGAGTGTTTGCTGATAGACAGCCAATTTGATTAAAGATAAAAATGGACGGTTTGAATGTGTAAGTAGTGGAGTGAATATTTAGTAGGCAGCTAGAGTTTGCTCTTTGGCTATACAAGTAGATTCACACATCCTCTAGGTGCCAATGTAAGTGCTATTCATTGTTAGAATGGAATACCCGTTGGGGCGCAAGGATCCTTGAAGAAGTGACTAGTTGACTTTTCCCTCCTATTGAACATTTTTATCAATTGGATGGACAGTTTCACTACAAAATTAAAAGTCATTTAAAATATAGAAACTCCATTTCGTATTGAAATGTGTCTATTATTAGAAAATTAATATTAATAGAGTCTATCCAATTTAGAAAATGATATTTAGAATATGGCGTCAGTAAAAAAGATATTTTGATGAAGAGTTACTAAAGTAATTTCCCTTAGTAAGAGTAATATTTTTTTTTTCCATTCTTTTAAGTAATAATTAAGTAACTAAGAAAACTGTCAAGGAAAGGATCCATCATGATATAGTATTGAATGGAGAAAAGTGTGTTTGTGTGGGTGTGTGTGTGTGTTGTTGGGTAAATGTGGTTAAAAAAAAAAGAAGTGGAAAGTAGTTGGTGTAGAAAGAGAGGAGTTTTCCAGGAGAGCCAAATGGAAAAGTAGAAAATCCCTTCGGGAGAGGCCGCGAAAGTACAAAATAAGGAAAGGAACTTAAAGGCAGACTTCTGAAGTGGGGGTAAAAGCAATCTGCATGTAATTTATTATGTATTTAGGAGAAACCAGAGACCAAATTCCAACACAATTACTTGCTTTAGCACTAAAAACACCGAATATATATATATATATTTTCTGGCAAACCGAATACAACTTTTAAATCTCTACTAAATGCAACAGCAGTCTAGGATCTTTATCCAGACGGTTTTTAACATCTCAGTTTTAACTAAACGTTGAATTTATATATTGCTTTGTGTTCTAATGTGCTAGAAAATTTATTATTACTATTTTCTTTTATTGCTGCAAAAATAATGTCAAATTTTTCGAATACAATACATAATCCTATATATATATATCTTTATAATTACTATAATATACACTACCGTAAAAGATTTAAGAATACACAGTTGGATCGTCTCATCAAATTTGACCTTTCGCAAAGATTTTTATTTTAAAAACAAACAGCATTCTTTTTTTATCTTTCTTAAAAAGAAAATTAATCCTGACCTAGTAGTGGGCGAAAAAGAGTGTTTGTATAGAATTATATGTCCTTAGCCCACACCCTGGATAGGTGGAGGAGTCCAGCCTCCAAATCCAATGGTTTTCTAAAGAAATGGGACCGGTTTGAGAGATAGCCTTGTCGAAATTACTCGGCATGCATATATGTTCTCTCTTGAATGCCATTTCTATTTTATCAGCTGCTCTGACCTGACTATAGATCGTATTTTTGCATGACTTCAAAGTGATATTTCTACAATAAAGCACTTAGACCCTGGCGACAAGAGTCGTATAGTTTTGTGGAATATTGCCCCTCCCTTTAGTAGAAAATTTTGCTACTTGGATCAGATTTGCTAGAGCTATAAGGAGTTTCTGAAAATTAAAGTATTCACATTTTTACAAAAAATATATTTTTCATATGGAGATGACTTCAAATATATATATATATAATCAAACAATTTGCTGATTTATGAAAATCTAACAGGAATGTAGTATTTACACTACCATGGGCAAAAATAATCATGAAAAAGCCTATTTTGCATTACATTTCAATTTAATTTGTTTAAACTTTTGCTATTTTCCTAGCATGTTTGTTTAAATTTAATTAATTCTATATATTTTTTTTTTAAACGGCACATTTGGTATAAGTATTTACTTTAATTTACCGGCGTTTCGCTATGCTGATTGCCGTCACATCACTCCTTACCTCCGAATTTCCATATCCAGCCAAACTCCATGCCTCAAACCTTCCAGCCAACAGCTGCTCAATCTCCTTCTCCAATCGCCTTGCAGCTTTATCTCTTCTTTTGTTTCTCAGGGGTTCTATTTCCTCATCTTTCTGGCCACCATCATTCCGGCGATGAATTCTTCTAAGATGTGGACACATCACGCTAATTTCCTTCTTTCAATCCTCTCTTCCTTTGTCCCATTAAGTCCATCACCTTTCTTATGTCCACTCTCCTCATTTTATCCATACTGGTCTTTTGCAAGCATCTCCTCCAATAATATATATTGTACTATCTTCACTATCGGAGAGTTCCTCTGCATGATATTACATGTTCAGTCCTTTCGCGTTTATACCTCAATGATGGAATAAAAACTTCTTTTATTTATTCTTATTGGACAAAATTTTTCAATGTCTTGCGAGCTTATTCACTTCTTCTTTGAAACCCCCTTTTTTTCACAATTTCCCGCTTCTACCAAAAATGAAGACAGGATTTTATCTCTTAAAATTGATTCAGTTCAGCTAATAAATCCTCTTCTTCATTTTTTGTTATAAGCATTTTTTTTTTTTTTTTTTTACTTTTATTAAAGATAATTACAGTTTTTTATTCGCGTACTTGTTCAAAATTATGAATTAAATCACTAGCAATATGATAGAAGTAGAAGTACTAAGTAAACAAAAATTTGCAGTCAGTAAAGAGCAACTGTTTCGTTATTTTTTTAGTTTCTTTTTGCGAATTTTGTTGGTATGTACATTATAATGGAGTTGATGAGGAGAGAAATTAGGTTTGATTAATTAGACGAGATATGAAGACACTGTTATAATTTAGCTATAAGTTTACACTGACTGCACTGGACTTGTAATGATTTTATAGTATAAAAGGTAAGAGTAGAGATATGACACGATGCGATGTATGGTTGAATCTGATAGATAGATATCTAGATACATATTCTCACTGGTTTATTTACAGGTTCTCCCACTCTAGCCTGCTTAAGTCAGAGAGTACCAGAGTCACTCTCTTAATTCTCTCGTCTGTCTGCTCTCTCTTGCTGATGTAATTCTCTCTTGCTATTTCATCGAGACAGACAATTCTATATTGAATATAGTTTCTAGAAGATTGTTTCTCCAATTTGATGAACTAATATCTGGATTGCTGTAGAAGAAAGAAAAACCAAGCGAGTCCATTACTCTCTTTTTTCCCCTCGGAAAATTGAAAATTGAATAAATTCAGCAAGAGACTTAAATCGAGCTTCTCAGTATTTTGTGATTATGGGAACACCTAGCAGCAAACAGACACCAAGAAAAACTATTACAAACATAATTATTATAAAGAAAATTTTAACTTCATCACTTGACTTGATATCACGCTTCTTATCTCTATCACGATACATCGCCACTGATGCTATGTACTACGCATCTGATACGGCCCTACGCAACGCCAGTCCTATCAGTCTGAGCAAGAAGCTCCTCCCAACACTGACCACCCACACCCTAAATATATTTGTAAAAATATTTGCTCAATTCGGGGGGTAAATCAGTTTTTTTTAACAAATTTTAAAGAGCACTAGTAAAAAGTCTTTACCAGTATACACAAACAGTTTTCAATGAGACAACCAGTCATCAAGAATTCTTAATCAACAAGCCTTAACGAAGAAGTATTTTTACAATCGTCTTTTATGAGCACACCTAGTCTACAGTATCAAGAATTTATCTACGGTGAATGTTCTTTCAGTCACTACACTTTATTTACAATTGTAATTAATGAGTGTGATGGATGCAAGAAACTTAGAAATATATTAATTCAGAAATAAATCAAAAATATCAAGTTATGTGACAATTACCTTGCAAAAAGGTACACGCAGGTATATGGAAACAGTTACTGGAAAACTATTATTAACCTTGATGGCATTGTACTACCCCCTTCTCATCACAGGGGAGGCACTAAACGGACAAAAGAGAAGAGATTCTTTGCAAGACAGACTTGTTCTAAATATCAAGGTGGAAACATCAGTGCTATACCAGTATCAAGTTATAAGAATTTATTATAAGCTTTTATTGTGATATTCAAATACTTAATTTCTCTTAAAGAATAATACATATTTATTTATAAAACAGTGGTGATTTCTTTATTATTGCTAATACTTCATTCTCTTTTAAACTTGCATACTTACAACCCCTTTTTCTACAACACCGCTCGTGCTATTACAAATACACATCACACCAAAACATTACATAAGTATCTAGTGTATTCACTAATTTCAATATAAATTGTGAATGTATTAGTTATAAGTATGCGTCTCTCTTTTTTTACTTCATCCAAACATCATCATATCTCATAAGCTCACATAATAGAGACATTTCTTCAAACAGAGATTACTTACTTTTCTTCACCGAGATCTATTACCAAATACAGTAAGAATAGAGGGATATAAAAAGATCGTACTCATGCTTCTTGAGTATTTCTGCAAAAATGATGTTCAGTGGGCTTAAACAAAGGATACATACATATATATATATACTAGGGAGACAAAGTTCACTTCGACCCTCTCTGAACACGAGTTCTCATATTGGGGTTACATAAAGTATTTCGAGCGACCAGTTGATTCCTTCAATTAGCGTTACACCTTTTTATGAAAAACCGTTTATATGTTTCCATAAAGTGCACATCATCTTTTAGATAGCTAAAATCTAATATGAAGAGAACAATCCAAGATTATTTTATTTTCTAGAAACTAGGTCGACCCATTTATTTCTTCTTTACCACTGATAAAATACTATTTTCAGACAGAACGAAAACGAGGGAAAAAGAAAAAGAAGAACTAATAAAAAAAAAAAAAGGAAATTGAGTAACAAAGAAATGGATGGTTAAATGTAAGGAAAGATCTATGGGCGAGAAAATTGAGATAAAAGCGAGCTATTTGTTGTAAAAGGGGAAAGTGATAAGTTTATTTCAGCTTTTAAATTTTCATCGTGCTTCCTTGTTAGTTTCCGAATTTTCACTGTATAACTGAAAAATTGGGAGAAAAAAAGAAAAAAATCAGATGTGAAACAGTTGCATGAAAATTATATTACTGTAATATTCATATTCTTATTTATAATTATAATCCAACTGCCTCACAAATTTAAATTCCTAAACCGATAGAAGAACCGTACTTGACATTCAGAAGAAAGTTCATTAGCGATTTGAAGAAAATTGTGAAATACTAAAATCAAAGAATCAAAAAAAAAAAAAAATGGAGGTAATCACAAAACAACTTTCTTCATTTCATTTTTATTGATGTGCAACTTGTTGCCTTGACGAACACATAAATTAATGTCGAAACATTGGCAGAAGAACCTATTTTTTTTTTTCTTTTTCATTTACTCTGGTACCCCATCCTAAACAAAATAAATTATTTATTTAAATTAAGCACAGAAATATTCATGCGACTTCTTCTTCTTCTTACAGAAATCACAATTTTTTTTTTTAACCCGGACTTTTTAATGCTGCTCTTAACTAAATAGTTTGGTGTGGGGAAACTCCATAACATTACGTATACACGCTAGTTTTAGGACCAGATAGCGGAATGTGGTTACTTATCAAAACGCATGACAGCGCTACTAACTATCTCAGATATATTGGTTGTGCATTTTAAAGTTTTTTGATTTAGCCTGCCCAGAATCCATGTAAAATAAATTTTTCCAAAAAAATAAAGTTTTAAATAAAAGTCGAGGTTTATATATATATCAGAAACCTATTCTGTAAAATCGCACTTCCGGTTAATCGCATTCTATAAATTTAGAATGCTAGCAATGCTTCTATTGTATTTTAATATTAAATAAGAGGTAGTACCATATATTCTATTGAAGTGGTACTTTAGAGGCAGGCTTGACGTTACTGTTTCCACAGAAATTCCGGAAATCCCCAAATTCTTCCGGAAAAAATGTTTCAATTAAGAAAGTTTAAAAAAAACAAAAAACATTCCGTTAAAATTGTACTTCCGATTGATGGATCTTGACGGAAACCTTGAAGTCAGATACGGTGTTAGTACTAAAACCGAATACTAAGTTTGAGCTGCCTGTAATTTTTCTTTATTGAGATATTTTGTTCACAATTACACACACACACACACACACACACAAACCAATAGACTCATATAGAACAAACGCTAAAAACAATTGTGTCGTACTCAGGGAGCTTCAAAACTTGCACATCCTCTCTCAGAAGTACAAAACGAGTTTAGAAGTGGTAGAGGATGCCTAGATAATATATTTATTTTACATTCTATTATTAATCTTCGCAAAAAAAAAGGTAAACTTTATTGCAGGTTTGTCGATTTTAAGAAAGTCTTCGATACGAATAACCATAGGTTACTTTGGAATAAATTATATGAATCGGCATTAGCAGAAAAATAATAAAAATTCTGGAAAACTTAGTAATGCTACGGTTTCTATTAAAATAAACAATCACTTTTCACATCCCATAAAAATAAACCGAGGGGTTCTCCAAGGGAATGTTTTATCGCCAGAACTGTCTTCAATTTTTATAAACGATCTAGACAGCTTTCTTAGAGAGAATAATCGCCAAAATTGAAAAACATTCTCTTAAAGTCGTACTTCCCATTGATGGATCTTGCAGGAAACTTTGAAGTTAGATACGGTGTTAGTACTAAAACCGAATACTAACTTTTTTTCAATCCTCTCTTCCTTTGTCCCATTAAGTCCATCACCTTTCTTATGTCCACTTTCCTCATTTTATCCATACTGGTCTTTTGCAAGCATCTCCTCCAATAATGTATATTGTACTATCTTCACTATCGGAGAGTTTCTCTGCATGATACTACATGTTCAGTCCCTTTAAGCGTTTATACCTCAATGATGGTATAAACTCCATTTTTTTTATTCAGATATTTTGTTCACAATTAAACATACATACCAATAGATTCATATAGACCAAACGCTAAAAACAATTGTGTCGTACTCAGTGAGCTTCAAAACTTGGATGTGTACCGGAAACTGAATATCAAGTTTGTGCTTCCTGCGATTTTCTTTCTTTTGGAGATATTTTGTTCACACAGGACGCACACACATACAAACAGACCATTTATTACAAATATTTTTTACTTACTCACACAGCTCGCAAAATTATGTATTTCCGGTAAAAACTCAATTTCGAATATTTGACGCGATCTTTCTTTTACTTTCTCTTACTGCATCGAGAGAGTGATTTTTGTTCTTTAAAGACAAAGTTTACTAAGTAGAATGAGACTTTAAATAGCTTCTTCTTTTTTTCTTAAGTTAAAAAAAAAATTCTTTTGATGTATTTATAATTAAATTTTTATGTAAAGACTTAAAAAACTTGATAATTTCTCAGGAAAGACTTAATCTACTGGTAAAGTTGATGGAGGAGATGTTTAATTTTACGCCAATTAAAATGAGGACCTTAAATAATTTTTTTTCTTCATCACTTCTCCCTTCATTCAGTGCAATGGAGATAAAAGAAAAGAGTTATCCATTAAACAGAAATTATATTAGAAGAGAGAAATTATATTATCTGAACTTTGTCCAGTATTTGATATAAAAGAATAATCAAGAAAAAAAAAATCTGATGTGAAACACTCACACTGCTTCATCTAACTCCTGCTGCTATTTCAGTTATATATAAAATGACAAATTCTCTTGAAATTCAAATTTTATTTATTTCTTTTAACATAACTTCCATCCCAGACGTAGCCAATAACATTGAACCAGTTCCATATAACAACTGAAATTTATTTTATTTAATTCTGGAAGTGGTAGTTCATAGTATAAATGAGAATCCCAGGGTAGGGAGTTATTTACATCTGTCTCTCACAGCATTTTGCTTATGCCGACAAATTGGCTATTTTAGAAGAAGGGATCGCAAAATATGAGTTGGAATACGAGTGAGAAAATCTTCGCAAGTATTTTCAAGAAAATCTCAACAACAAAAACCGGTTAAATCCAATCATTAAAGTCGTTACACTTTCACTAAACCTATTTACTTCAAACTGGGAATTTTGGCAAAATATATAATTTTAAAATTATAATGTTTAATTGTTTTGGTTTTCGTTACGACCGCTGTATTCAATGTTGTAAAATAGATGTTGAGGTTCGGTCATAAAAAAAAACTCTTATTAAATTTTCACCAACATTTCGGCAAATTTATTGCCTTCTTCAGGGTCTGTACAAAGGTTTTAATATAAATTATTAAAAAGAAAAAAAAACATCATAAAATATAAAGTTGAAATAAAAACTTTTAAAACAAACTATATAAATAAACTAAATAAAAAGTATGATATACTCGAATATATCATTGAATACATATATCATTGAAATATATTTTTAACTATTACTATTACTGCGGAACAAATCGGAAATAAAATTACATCACAACTATTAAAATTTAAACAATATGTGGTATATAATTATTTCCATATTTTACTATTATATACCACATATTGTTTAAATTTTAATAGTTGTGATGTAAATTATTTCTGATTTGTTCTGTAGTAATAGTAATAATTAAAAATAAATTTTAATTTGCTATATATATATAAAATTCCTTTTATAATTAATTTATATAGTTTATTTTAAAAATTTTTATTTTAAGTTTATATTTTATGTTGTGTTTTCTTTTTTCTGATTTGTATTAAAAAACTTTGTACAGACCCTGAAAAAGGCAATAAATTTGCCGCAACGTCGGTGAAAATTTAATAAGAGTTTTTTTTTTATGACCGAACCTTAATGAATTTTCACGAAGAAATATTTCAAATAAAAGTTGTAGCTCTTTAAATGTAACACTCAATATTGTAAGATTATAGAAAATCGTTTGAGCTAATTTTGAGAAAATCTCAAGAAACTGAAAAATCCATTCGGTAAAGTGTTACTTCCGGTTGACGAATTTTGTTTTCCAAAACATTATTCTCAGATTTCATGCTAGCACTTATAAACTAAATACCATGTTTAAACTTTCTACGATTTTCCGTTTTTTTAGTTATACTAACAAAAAAAATACCCACACATACACAGACACACACATATACTCGTATATATATATTGGTAATTACGTAATTTACGAGGTGTGTAAATTAAGTAATGAGACTGATTTTTTTATCTTTTTTTTATTCAAATAAAATTACAATTCAACATTGTCCCCTTCAAAGTAATACCTTGGGAAGCCACACACCGCTGAAGAGGATTCTTCCATTCGTCATAGCAGTGCTGGAACTCGGATACTGGAATAGACTTCAGTTGGTCGGTTACGGCTGTTTGAATATTCTCCAATGTTCCAAAATGACGTCCCTTGAGGTGATTTTTCAATTTGGGGAACAAAAAAAAGTCACATGGACTTCAAGTCGGGTGAATAAGGAGGCTGAGGAGCCACAGGAATGTTATTACTGGCCAAATACTCATTAATAGAAATCGCGGTGTGACACGGAGCATTGTCGTGATGCAACACCCACTTGTTTTTGATGTTTGGTCTCACACGCATGACTCTTTTTCGAAGTCTCTCAAGAACTTCTCGGTAAAAATGTTGGTTTACCATTTGGCATTGAGGCACAAATTCTTTGTGAACGATTCCTTGGCTATCAAAAAAGCAAATCAGCATGCATTTGATTTTTGACTTGCTCATTCTTGTTTTTTTTGGCCTTGGAGAGGTTGAAGTGTGCCACTGCATGCTCTGACGCTTAGTTTCTGGGTCATACTCAAACACCCAAGACTCGTCTCCTGTAATAACACGTTCCAAAAAAATGGGATCGTTTTCAATTGCTCCCAAAAAGTCAAGGCTCCTTTCCTTTCTGATGTCTTTTTGCTCTTGTGAAAGATTTTCGGAACCATTTTTGCACAAATTTTTCTCATCCCCAATTCATTAGTCAAAATTTGATGAACGGTTGTGTGAGTCAAATTCAACTCTTCGCCGATCATTCGGACTGTCAAACGACGATCTGAACGCACGAGATCGCGGATTCTGCCAACATTTTCGTCGGTTCTTGAAGATGAAGGCCTTCCGCTGCGAGGCTCGTCTTCAATTGATTCCCTTCCTTCTGCAAACGACTTAAACCACCTAAAAACCTGTGCTCTCGACAAAACATTGTCTCCATAGGCCTGGCACAGTTTTTCAAACGTTTCCGTTGCACTGTGCCCAAGTCTGAAGCAAAACCTGATAGCACAACGTTGCTCGTAATTGATGTCACTCATTTTTAAAACGCACTGAAAAAACCTTGCTCACAAAAAAAGTCACTACGGACAGTGCAACAACTCTAGCATTTTCAAATTTGCACTGGACGTGTATCAGATGTTTACTTGCCCTACCACGCATGCGCCGCGTCTCCAGTGTTGCCAGATCGAACACTAGAAAATCAGTCTCATTACTTAATTTACACACCTCGTATATATATATATATATATATAGAGAGAGAGAGAGAGAGAGAGAGAGAGAGAGAGAGAGACCCATTTCTAAAAACTACTATTTCTAATTCAGGAGACCTCAAAATATGTATATCCGGTGAGAAATGGATATTGAAAATTTGAGATGATCGCAATATTTTTTCTTATAGCAATAAGAGAAAGTAAAAATGATCATTGTTGAGATAATAAAGGCAAATATCTTCTAAATGCCAAGTGCTTATCTAATGATGACTGTGAAAATAAGATAATACTCTTTGAAAGTATATTTCCTAAAGAAGAAACTTTAAAGGAAAATTACAATATCTAAATGGATAAATAAGAATAGAATGTGGTAAAGAATATCTGGAAAGCCTTTAGAAGACCTTTGTACCCTCTTTTTTTTTCTAGATTTTACAAAGAAATGGAGTGTGAAGAATGAATAGAAATACTGAAAAAGAAAGAGAGAAAAACAGATGAAAATAACAACAAATAAAGAAAATGGATTTTCAATGGGATTTTCCTACCACCAAGTGATAAACACATCACCAACAACAGCACTATCTAGTGTTCAAAGTAATGGAGATAGTATTTATTTATTCCAGGAGCTAATGTTTGAAACGTAGATAAGCTTTGACGATACTATAATACTATGGCGAAGCAAAGCATAGCAGGCAGTTGAGAGCTTTTCCTTTGAGATACTACGACAGTAGGCGGCCACGCAAATGCAGACAACAACACCCCAATGGAATAGGCGTATCACAAAAGTAAAGGAGACTATGGTGTATCGTCATTCCGGATGGAGACGGAGGAAACAAGTGGAGTTATACTTTGGTGCGGGAGGGTGGGGGGTTGGAGACTTTACTTTATAAAGAGGGAGGGAACTTCAAGTACCATAGTGTTGTACAAAGGAATAGAGAAACTTAGCCCAACTAGGGTGTCTGTGAAGGGGTTTAACTTAAGCACAGACATGACTAAGGTACTAAGGAGAAGAATAGCGACTTGCTTTGTATACAGTTGTATAATGGGATTGATATTGTATTCGAATTTGTGGTTAAGGTAAACAATATTTCCTTCTGTGTTTGGTTTGTTTAGTGTTAGAAGCGATGTGTAAAGCAACGTAAGTGAGTGAGTGCATGTTAAAACATGTTAGTATAAACTGGTTCAATGAATACATAAACACAATTTTACTGTTAACTTCTCCTTTATCAGGTAAAACATTATTGTGTCTACAATAATGTGCTTTAAATTTCTAATGAATTTCTATCTTATATATAGCAAAGACTTAATTAATCTCTGCTTTCCTTATCAATGGCAATATCTTGAGTGTTGATAATTTTTCCAGTAATATTGAGTAGATTAAAACAAAATATTGTTCTCCTTTCCACAATAATTGAAGTTCTAATGGAAACTATGCATAAGTTAATTAATCTACATTAAAAAATAATTACCACTTTAGAAAAATAATTATTTATTTTCTCCAACAATATTTTTATAATTATTGTAAAATACGGTTAAGCTGTATTGTGTGAATATCTCAAGTCAATTGATCAAAAGTGGCCGAACAAAAGTAAATCTTGTTATTTGTATCGCGCAAGACAACGACCAGTATATTTACACACATAAATACTTGACAGTTTTACTTGTAACATTTCCTTTTTTACTCATAAAATTTATTTATTTTTTGTGGGGTTGTGAGTAAACAGTAGTGATTTATGCTTATAAATGATATGATCACCTACACAATATTAATATGCATTAGAAACATTGACAGAATTCGAAATTTGAATAAAATTGGTTAACCGATGAGTGCGAATTTTTCAGAATAGGCTTTAGAACTTTCTAGAAAACGGCTGTCTTTAAACTTGGGAGGCTCACTGCACAGATAAAACACCGATTTCAGTTGCTTTTTTGGTTATCTGTCAGATAGGTTTAAATTTAAACTATACAAGCTTTGTTGCTTTAGACAAAGTGTGTTCCATACAATACCTCTCAGGTTTACAAGTGTACCGCTACTACCGTTTTCTTAATGGCCAGCCCAGCTAAAATTGTAATCGTTGCAATTTTAAAGAAAAATTGTCAATTCAATTTTATTAATTGGAGTAAGAGGGAAAGGAATAGCTAAGTGGTTAGCGTACTGGACTCCCTCGTGGAGGACACGGAGTCGAGTCCAGCTGTGCTGCCCTTGGATTTTTTCTTTCTAGAGCCTCTACAGCTCACTGTCCGGTGATGAATAATGTAGTCTGTAACGAGAGAACACTCTCCAGATCTCGGCAGTGCACTGAGAAGGCTCCGGGAGCCAATGGCCATAGATGTTGACGTGCCTTAAATTTAAAAAAAAAAAAATTAATTGGATTAAGAGAAAGTATAGTATATATGTGTATAAATACATTATATATATAATAACAATCTTAAAGCAGAAAAAAAAAACTAAAGCGTAACAGCTCGCAAAGGACCAATGCCTGCCAGACGTCGAGTTTTATTGGGAGACGTGTGTTAAGCATGGCGCAATTTCCCCGCCGTTTATTTCTGTCGTTGCTACCGGTGGTGCTCTACCACTGTAGCTTCCCACTTTTTCTCACGATGCTGGGTTAACACTGAATTTTCTATGCTGGGAATCCAACCATGAATTCTCGCACCAATGGCTGCCATAGATCAACGCGTGAGGAGACAGTAAGCAGTAAGAGACCATTAAAAAAAATAATAAAAAAAAAATGGAGGTATTTTCATGAAAATATCAAATGATTTTCATAACAGTTTGAATTTGAAACTGGTTAAAATAATCCCAGAACACCTCCTTATATAGGGTTTCATTCAATCCTATAAATTATTATATCAATATTATCAATATAATTTTTGCGTACCCCCAAGTGGTCCATCGCGTACTCCTAGGGCACATGTACCACAGCTGCGCAGTTTGGGAACCACTATTCTAGGCAACAGCACAAAAAAAAAATCAGAAAATCGCATTTCCGGTTAATGGATTCGGTCCAAAATTTTGTTGTGGATGTCAAATATTGTTGTGGAGTTAGCGAAACGGAATACGAAGATTGAGCTACGTGTAATTCTTAGTTTTGAGATATTTTGTCCACACACACACGCACACACACACACAATATATCATTCACTAAAAATAGTTTTTTAGTCTTACAGTTTCGTTTTTAATTTCTCTTGCTTCTTAGTAAAAGAAAGTATACTGATCGTTTCAAATTTCCAAAATGGAGATCGCCTCAGAATGAGAAAATTGTTTTTAGCGAATGTTCTGTGTTTGTGTGTGTGTGTGGGGGGGTTGAACACTATCATATATAACTCCATCCATTCATATATAACTGTATTAAAAGAAGTAAGAGAAATTTTTGTGATGCAGAGTAAGAGAAAATAAAAAGAAATCACTTTTCCTAAGGTTTCTACGATACAATAGTATCAGCTATTGTTGGAAAGAAAAAAAAATCATTGTAAACAATTCAAACTAATGCCAAATACCTTCGTTTATATATAAAATAAACCTCAATAAACATAACAAGATAGAGTCACGGAAATAACAGAGATCACAATCAAATACTAAACTAAAATATAAATTGGATCCCATTGCACGCAAAAAAGTTGTACCCACTCAAATACTATTGTAATAATAATAATAATTCCTATCTCCGAACCAGTCACATTCCTCCATAGAGAGTTTTTCACCAGCAAGGTTATCCGCCCTTCAAAAAGAAAAGAAAAACCATACCAAGGGCGTTAAACAAAAATCTCCCCATACCAAATCGTAGGTAGTCCCCAGGACGTGCTCAGAATATGAAAATTTCTACTCAATATACTAGCATAGAAACACAAAACCTTTTTCCTTCCCCACTCTCACAAACACATACTGAATCTACATCTCTTAGAAAAAAAAGAAAGAAAAACACACTCACAACTATGGACACAGAATTACCGCATCAAACCAAAATCATCTTATTCCCGTTGTTTTCTCAATAGTCTTCTATAAGTAATTTTTGTTAGTAGAACCCCTAACACCCCTCCCCCATCAGTGTCTTTATTTTTACAATACACGTTTGGTGTAGCAATAAAAGAAGCACACAATAGTACTTGCGCTTCACTATGGATAATCTGTGATCGTGGAAGCAGATTAAGATTGGAAATAAGGATCTGGTGTAGTCAGAGGAACAGTATAGTATGAAATATGTGATGATGGAAATGGTGAGGTGGGAAACAGGGTGTGGTATTTTTGTTTTTATAAAAATTGAGCTCCTCTAAGCTCGCAACTGCTTGTTATATCCTAACTGATATAGTGTTATATTAGCTGATAAAATAAAAAGTGATGAACCATTTATAGGAAACAGGTATGCGGGGGCTGTGAGAATGTTACCCTTTTATTACCACCTATTCCAAGTCTTGGAAAACTCTTGCGGAAATTCAGTCACCATCTCTAAAATTAAGTTTTTCCTCTCTAACCCCCACTGGCGCACACCCTTTCACACACGCATACACTCTCCTCGACGATATTAAACACATTATTATAATGACCATATTAATAAAATGTTTACAAAATCAATTTTTAAGCAATTTTGAAAATGTTTATTAAAAAACATAAATATAATTATAAACAAATATTAAAACAATTACTAGATTAAACAACAAGTATTGTGCAATGAAAATTCTCCACAACAACGGCGCTAATGACTCCATATTGCCGACACTATCCGTTCAACGCATAACGTTGTATTAAACAGCGTACGCAATCTGTAATTTGCGCTTGTATGAAAGTGCATGGATACGTGAATATGTGAATACGCGTCATACAACACAGTTGTGTATGTCTTGTAGCATATATTATAGATTTATAAAATTTGCATTATAATTTATATTTATAATATTCATTTATAAATTTATAATTGTCCCAATAATAATTGTTTGTTTACACTATCTCATTTTTTTTTTTTTTAATTTCTCTTACAGCTTTTTAGCAGAATTAATTGCAATCGTTCATATTTTCGATATTGAATTTTTGTTGGAAATACACGTTTCAAGATTCGGGAGTCCATAACTGTGTTTTTTTTTCAGAAACTGGTCTGTTTGTTTTGTGCGGTCAGCATAACTCAAAAACGGAAGGAAAGTCGGAGAAAGTTCAAACTTGGTATTTCGTTTAAGTTCTATCAGGAGTCCCTAGACAATAAAGTTTTGGCCTAAATCGGTCAACAGAAAGTATAACTTCATGAATGTATGTTTTACATGTTTCGTACTTTTCTAGAAAACGGCTCAACGATTTTTTTTTTTTGTAACTTAGTACATATTTGAAACATTTTCTCGGAAAAAATTATTTTAGCGTATTTTGAGTAGGGATGGAATTATGTTTCCTCCAAAGTGCTATATTAGTTCTGTTCTCTGCTCATTTTTAATTAAAACTACTTTTTGTTAGCATTTAGTATATTTATTATTATTATACCGGCTGTCCGATGGCGTGGGACCTAAGCCTATATGGCTTTTATCCCCCCGATGCCCCCCCATATCATCCCCTTAAATAATCTCCCCCGGTAGCTTACCGGTCAATCTACAATATCCCAAGATATCCTTGAACTCCAACTCGCCCAGGCAATCCTGCGAGAGTGGTGCCCTCTCAAATACGCGAAACCTAGTACCAGCGAAACGGGGACACTGACATAAATAGTGATACACCGTTTCCCTGACTCCGTCGTCGCAATTCTGGCAAATGGGACTAGACGTCCTCTCTATGTTAAACAAGTGATAAGACAGCCAAGTGTGTCCAGTCACTACCCCCGCCAAGGTCCTCAGACCTGTCTACTAAGGGACAGGTGATACCCCGAAACTCCCTGCTTAATTCCTTTTATAAATCTTTTAGCTAGGAGGCACCCTGGCGTGTTCCCCCAGCATTTCTCCAAGACTCTCGTCTTATTTAGTTTATTTAGTTTGCTCTCACAATGCAGAGGATTGTTTTCCATATCAGAAGAGAAGTTTGGCATTAGCCGTGTTATAGTGAACATAGTCTCTGTAACTGATATAGTGGCGCTATCCAAAGCGCCACTGGGCCCACATAGCTGCCCCAAAGAAAAACAACCGAGAAAATTGTAAATCGTATTTTCAATAAACTAAGAAACCTATTCCTATAGATTTGCAACTTTCGATAAACCGATTTTCTTCAAACAAAAAATGTCTAGCAATGCGTTTAATGTACCACATTATCATATGGGTGGAGTCGCATACATTGCACTGAAGTAATACTTCACAGGAGGAAAGCTAACGTTGCAGCTGATCCAGTACTCTCTGAAAATTAATTGTCAAGGAAAAATGTGCTAAATCGGGAAACTGTGAGGAACTAGACGGAAATAGTAATGTTGGATAGTTAGACTATTCTAATAAACATGTAAACCTTGTTCATATTTAGCATTTGAGGCGACCGTCCATCATAAGTTTTATCGTGAGAATCCCTTGCACTTTTTGTTGACCTATTTCAGTATATTGCATAACTAAGCAGTTCCTTTATCAAATTTGTTACTTTTCAACAAAAAAAAATGAGAATACAAAAATATTAAGAATATATTAACAAAAGTGATTAAATGTTAAGTTGATAACAAATTAAAATCTAGAGCGAGAGAATCAAAAAATGAATTTTCATAAAAAGAGTGGAACTGATATAAAATCTATGAATAAGTATGTGTTTGTGTGAGTTTATGTTATATATGTGTAATGTGTGTGTGTGTGTAAACATTCAACACGTCAATACAACTCTATATACATTTGATGGAATTAAATTTCTACTGCCCTGTTATCTCTCAAGAGGCCATTGAATGAAAATATAAATATTCGAGTGTTGCATGAAAATTTAATTCGCTTTATTTTTACACAAAAAAAAGAAGAGAACTGAGAGAGAAGTTTGGTGATGTTAATACTATTCAATTCTGTTATTTTTAGTTCCAACTATTCTCCTGAAAAGAATAGCCTGTTTAATGTTATATTTGTTCGATTTCAGGTAGCTCGCAAGGGGTTTCTGTTGCATGCAGTTAATTTGGGACCCCACGGGTTACCAAAGCTCAGTACTCCATGCAATTCATCAGAACAGTACACAATACACTTAAACTACATACACTCTACACTTTACAGACAAGGACAAACACACTACCCAAACTACGGTCATCGTCCCTAGTTAATTGACGAAAGCCAAGGGACAAGGAAGGGATTAGCTCAGTAGTGCGCGCTGGACTAGCAACACGGAGGTCCCGGGTTCGAATTCAGCATGCTGCCCTTAGATTTTTTCTTCCTAGGAGCCTCTACAACTAACTCACGGTCCGGTGATGGTAAGTGTTGTCTGTAGCTAGAGAACGCTGCTTGGAGGCCGGCTGTGCATTGGAGAAGGCTGCGGAAGGCAGAATAAATCTTTCAACCATCCCCAAAATAGTGCAATAATCCCCTACAGCACTCTACAATCGATTTCAGTTCAGAAAAATAAAGAAAAACAAATGCTTGTTACCTGGTGATATTGTTTGTTTTAACAGGAAAACCACTGAAATTCATGAAATTTTACATTAATATAGGAACATTTTGGAGCGGATGCAACAAAGAGCCCTACTAACTACTCGTAACCTCTCCTCGCTTTGACAATGGAATTTAATTAGAATTAAATATGTTGTTGAAATTCCGAGTTGAAAGAAAATCGGATGACCGGTAGTGCCTTTTTTACTGTAAAGTATTTTTCAGTTTTCTGGGTTATTTTCTCTAAAACAGCTCCAACGATTTTCTCTTAACCAAGTATGTGTACTACACATACAAAGAGCTACAACTTTTATTTGAAATATTTCTCCGTGTGAACTCATTTAAAGGGGCTTTTGGGAGGTGGGGCGGGGTTATGTTTTCCTCTAAAGTGCTATCATAGTTGATTTTCAAAATTAATTGGAAATAAATTAGCAAAATGAAAGTCATTTTTAATGAACAGTTTTTTTTTTTCAGTTTTCGGGATTATCTCCATAAAAACATCGACGAATTCTATTTAATTTGATATGCTAACAAAATAAAATTTGTCAGTTACAATTTTGTAAACTACAGTAGGATAAAGTTGTGTGAGTGTTTCACCACCAGATTTTATTTAATAATATTCTCCTCTAGGCAATTTTTAACAGAAATTTATTAAGTGTTATACTAAACCTTCATAACGTATATGTCGTGAATTCTGACTAATTAGTCTTATATTTCGCCGTGCTGTAATTATAGTAGCTTTGCCAATAAGGTAAAATATTATATTAGCAAGTTTTATTACGGTATCAACTTTAATATCTTTCCAACTTTATGATTTTATATTATTAGGAAATATAATTATAGGCAAGTAATAGTTGTCGGAATGTGAAAAGAAAAATGGGAAAATATACATTTAACACAGCTTCTGTCAGATTTAACGTCATTATGTCAGAGAGCTTATTGTTTACTTGTGAATTTCCGTTTTACAGTTGGGCCATAGGTTTAACATGAAAAAGACTTACATTTTAAAGCTCACACTGAGAAGAAAAAAAGAAATCACATGACTTTCTGTTAATACAATTTTAAAAGGACAATGTTCTGTAAACTTGGAAATTTTATTAATTTTCCCTAGATGGATAAATTGAAAAATTGGTGGCAACAGCCTTATTACACCGTGATCTACACAAGGAGATCTATTGTGGGTTCTCAATAGTTACAACATGTCTTCCAGCTTCGTTCTTTTAACCAGGCCTAGCAGTGCTGAAAGAGGCTCTGTCAGGAGGTCGTAACTTCAGGAT
>JAAEAF010011114.1:0-32201 GCA_011037195.1 Triatoma infestans
TTTTTTTTTTTTACTTTATTCTTAGAGTAAATAATTATTTTATAGTAATGTGGTGTTAGCAGGAATAATAGCTGATGAAGACACAAATTCACTACTACACTTTACACAATTTATAATTTTATGATTTACTAAGGAAGGAGCGAAGAATGATACTTGTTGGTGACATGATAAATTTAGAGAACGGTGCGGCATTGACTGATTGAGACACTTGAAAAATACTAGTTAGTACTCTTGCTTGTTCTAATGGTAGATTGCTATGGTAGCTATCCTTGATGAACCTTTCAAGGTTGATGCTAAAACTTGTAAACTTGTCAAAGTTGATCTGGTAATTAATGTTTATTCTTTAAGCCCTCCGATTTTCGTATTTTTATCTCAGTTCCTCCTAGCTTTTCTATCAAAAGAAGTAGTGCAATCATTAAATTCTCCTGTCAGAAGACGAACTGCATCGTGGTAAACTGTCGAAAATAAATGTTCATCGGAAATAACATGTGTAAGGAGAAAAAAAGATTCCTAACAAAGTCTCTCTTTCTCTTTATGGTGTTTGTATGCAAATATTTCAAAAATGTAAAATTGCAAGAAATTCAAATTAGATATTACTCGGTTTAGATATCTTCCAGCTCATCAGATATGAATGTTTCCATTTTATTTGAAATATTTTTTCCAGAATAATTAAGTTTTGGAAGGTTTTGGAGAGCGCTGTACTGTTGGAGCTTCCCTCTAAGATGACATTTCAGTAAAAAAAAAAAAAAAAAAAAAAAATGAATGTCATCTTTACCAAGAGATAAGGAGGAAGGAATTCTCAGGAAAACAAGTATTATCCACACCAACTTGCTTATAAGTAATGCAAGCCTAATTAAATGTTTATGCCATATAATAATAAAGCTATATTCCAGATTTAAAGAAAAATCTAGTAACTGGAAAATGCCTATACTAGTAATATAGAAACCTATAGTAGTTATACAGAATAGGTTTTCTGTTAATTAAAAATTTTGCTCAAAAACTAGTCGAACGATTTTCTTTTAATCTAGAAATATAAAACTGCACAGATATAAATCTCCATTTTTATTTAAAACATATTGCTGCAAAAATGAATTTTTGGAGGATTCTGATGTTAGGTAAGGCTTAATTTAAGCTGCACTTAGGGAGAGTTCACTGCCAGGTTGGTATTAGAATGTTCCAAAAGACTGGTAGAGCTTTCTTCTCTGAAGGATGTGCTTCTAGTCTGGGTGCCAGGTTACATGGAAATTTTTGGGAATGAGGAGATGGATAGGTTTGCCAAATTAGGCGCCTCTCTACATTTCATTGGTCCCGAGCCGCTGTTGGCGTGTCTTCTGGCACATGTCATGTCTGTCAGGCTTCCCGACATGGACAGCTTCAAAGCATTCATCCTTATTCATCCAGTTGGTTTTTGGCAGTCGAAAATGCTCATCGGGGGTCCCCGGATAAGGCCGTTAGTGAGACGTTGCTGTGTTTTTCACTGAGCGCTCTCAGGCATCTGGTTGGATCTCTTACTGGACATTGTGGTTTAAGGAGACATCTCTACATAATGGGGCTCATGCCGGATCCATTTTTGTAAAGTGTATGAGACACACATCCATCTTATGACTGATTGCCTAGGTTGTGAGGAAATTAGGTTCAGGGCCTTTGGTCGGAATAGGATGTCTGTGGAAGAGCTTAGGCTATTTCCGCTTAAGGTTATTGACCGATTTATTCGGACTGCGGTGAATCTTAGATAGACTAGATCCGGGTCTGGATTTGTTCTAGACCCGGTTTGTTGTTGTTTTTCTTCGGGTAGCTATGTAATAGTACCGGAAAGATACAGCAGAGAGAAGAGAGGCCCTCTCTGGTTAACAGAAACTACTCTCTGACTTAGGCAGGCTAGAGTGGGAGAACCTGTATATATAAGCCAGTGGGAATCTATCAAAGGATCTATCAGATACAACCATACAACTGTACATCGCATCGTGTCATCTCTTTACTCACACCATTCATTCTATCAATTTCATTATAAAGTCCAGTGCAGTTAGTGTAAACTTAGCCACATTAAATTAGTATCTTCATATCTCGTTCATTTAATCAAACCTAATTTCTTTCCTCAACAACTCCATTATAGCTATATGGGCCCAGTGAGACTTTGGATAGCGTAGGGTTTGGTCCATCCCCACAGACAAATAATAATAATAATAATAGGGAGAAAGCTCTGAGGCAAAGGGAGTTTCAGATAAACTAGTGTACTTCTCATCACTTGTATATATATTTAAGTGTAATATAAGCCTAACTAAACTTTTGGTAAACAATGCAAATTTAAAGATTTTTTTCTTGGCTTATTTTGAAGAAATGGGCATTGGATTTTCGCTCAGGTGCTGTAAAAGTTGCCAAAAACTGGGTCCAGGATAGAATACACCTCCCCCAGTAAAACAATACTTTTATGTGGAAACACTGTTCAAAAAAATAAATAAATAAAAGTATCCAAAAAAGAGAACTTTTTCTTTCTAATAAATATTTTAATAGAAATACAAGGAAACGAAATGAATGAAAGTTTCTTGTTTCTATAAAGAAAATATATATATATATATGAGAGGGCGGAAGTGCTGTAAGTAAGAAAAATCAATATTATACATTTCATAAGACAGTGAACCGGGTGGGACATGTATGGATAGTGAAGTTTGGGTAGATCCCCGCCGGTCGGTTCATGTCAAACTTTCAACAGATCGACAGCTAACTTACAATCCCTCTGCGGTAGCTCCCCACTTCAACTAGAGCCTCTATAGCTTAGCCTCTAGTCCATAGCTACAGTTATACAGCAATGCGCCACGTTTATCTATAACTTTCAATCTATTATTTATATTGTTTATATTCAATTAATTATTTATATAAATAATAATAATAATAATAAATACTTAATTGATCGCTGTTTGTAAAAAAAATTTTTAGATATTATTTATATGCACTGAGACAAAAAAACCTGTTTTCGTAACTGGGAGGGGTGGTTCTAAAGATGAGAAAACTTCGATGAAAACCCGATTGCCCAAATGTAACACCACTGCAATAATTACACTTTTGGTTTTCCCATTACATCCTAAGCAACTATTTAAACAATAATCAATTCATTTTTTCTTAGCGCTTCGTAACACATATCGCAAGACAGAAAAGACAGATTATGCGATTTATATAGAATGTGTTTAAAAGCTCATACTATAAAATTCGTAGCTGACCTAATCCGAGAAGACGACCTTCACACAACTTGTAATGACCAGTTATTTTTTTGAAGTGTTTAATATGTGTGTGTGTGTGTTATGAATCTTATTAGAAAGGAAAGAAAATTAAAAAAAAATAATAATAATAAGGTACAAAAATTAAATGAGAATTATGTAAATATTGTGTTGAATTGTAAACAAACCTTGGAAAATTGGAAAATAATGATAAAAAATAAGAAAAATGTTAAATAAGTAACATATAGAATAGGATAATATATAAATTAATCGGAGGCGCTAATGGCCAAGGCAGTCGATGCGCCAAAAAAAAAATAAAACGGAAAAGTAAACGTAGCATTTTGTCCGAAATATATCCAATTTGGTTTCAACCTTATTAGTAGTAATGCGATCTTGTCAAAACATATTTTCTAGTTTTTTGAAATTCAAAAGCAACTTTTTATGGTTGGTTGTTTTAAGTTCAGTTAACAACAATAAATCTTCGGTACTTTTGAAGTTCATCTCTAAAAATCTTCATAACTGACATCAATAAAAAAAAAAAAAATACAATTTCCAAACCAACTTTGCATACAAAAAGCCAATTTTCTATTTGAAATGAGAAATTTAGCTTCGAGAACTGCAATAAACGATTTTTGTTTAGACGTTTGGAATCTTCCAACATAATTACTATGGATTAATTAATAATAAACCTTTTTGAATGTATAAAGTAAAAAAGTATTTGTTGATATATTATGAAGAAATTTGATGAGGACCGGTCAAGAAAAAAAAACATTCAATTATGCCAACGTTTCGACAGAGTTTCCTGTCTTTATCAAGGCTTTAATATAAAGACAGTTTTGAAGATGTGGAAAAAGAATTTTGAGTGGAACTTGGAAACCTACACATTCGTTAGTTGTCTACGACATCGCAGAAACATAAAAAAAAGAAAATTAAAAGTTACTGGCTTCTTGTCTTAAATCTTCTACAGAAAACTCTGGGAAAGTCCATTTATATTTTTTTTTTTTTCAAGAAAGAGATGTCGCATTGAAATTGTACTCACATAAGTAACTGGAAAAATTCAAAAAGAAAAGAAAAGCAATTATTTTTGCCCTTTTAGGCTTAATATTTTTAGAACGAGCTTCCTGGGATTGGATTGACTTAGGTTCTCGTACTTTTCCAACTGATGAATTATGTAAGTAAAAGAAGATCAATAACAATCTAATTCGGGTGATTCCTTTCCATTATATTTATACAATTAACTTTCTAACAAAATGTCCATTTCTGTTATGCCAAATTGGAAATTAATTTTTTAATAATTAAACATCATAGATTTTGTTAAGCAATTTAGCTACTAAATCACTTATAATAATCCTATTTATATTACTAAATGCGAAACCTTTGTTTAAGTTAATAAATTCATGTTATGAAGTAAAGGGTATTTGACGGAGTATATATAAACTGATTTTGCTCTGTGCAAGTCTGTGATATCACAGCGTCCATCTTGATGATGGACGAACGCCTGAAACTGGTCGATGGCAACAAAAATGAAGCAGGCTATTACTGAAAATATATCTAATAAATATTGAAGATGTTATTAAAAAATTTCTGATAATACTCCACAATTTCCTGTCTAATATTTAAATAAATAAAGCTCCAAATACAACAGCACCATCACCAACATTCTGCCAGTTCCTAATCACGCTACCACATTTTTTTTATATCAGTTCTGTGAAGTCATTCCAGTACACAGTGTTTCTTAGTTAATAATATCAGCGTTCAGACAGTGTATTTTTCTTTTCCCTGTTCAACCCTACAAAACTGCACCACATTTAATGGCAGTGCTATTCCGAACCTCGTATTACAAAAAAAAATAGGACAAATTCGTTTTCCAATTTTGTAGTGGAAGAAGTAAATGGAAAAAATATAAATTAATTGAAATAGATTTATATTTTAAAATAATATCATTTTTAAAGGAAATTTGCATGTTGGCTGGCAAAATGTAAAAATTCAGATACAAGACACCGTTACAAGAGAGGTCGGAGAACTCGGCCAATATTGTCCTTTAACCCCCTTCTAGAAATCAAATATAAACAGCAGGTTTTAACTACCAAGACGAGCATTATTTCATCAGTCTATTCCATAGCATTCACCCAGTAACATTTGTTGCATTCAGAACGGGTCATTCTCATTTTAAATTCAGTTTTCCAAGAAGTGTTTAACTTAATATTTGTATTTTATATCAATTTAGCTTATTTCATTATTACAATTAAGTTGTAATTGTTATTCACATTATATGGCTGTAAGCAGTGGTGGACTTAGACTTCTTCATTATATCTTAAACATATCTTCTCTAAAACTTACACACTCATAAGCCCTTTCAATACCGCTCGTGGTACACACTACAACACACACATACACGTACAACAACAATTTTTTAAAATCTGTTTTGTTTTAAAATAAAAATAAAAAAATTCATTAATTTTAAATTTTCCAAAAATTATATTTAATCTGAGCATTATTTCAATTTATTTATCTGTTTTTTTTTTTGTTTTTTTTATTACATATCTCAGCATTTGCTTGAAAAGATCCGGTATTAATCATATTCTAAAAAATAAAAAAAAAATATAATCTCTCATCAAGGGGCAATTTATTTGTGTTAAAAGAAATTTATCAAAAATTTAAAGAAAAATGTCTGCATAGAATACCGGATAGGCAAGAAAAAGCAGTGAACGTAGTGAATGCCTATTTATTAAATAAATGTAATTCTCTGAATCCGATAAATATCAGAAATTTACAATTAATAAATAATTTGCCAGTATTCGAGACGGGTCACATAAATGTGGTATTAACGATTTTATTGACCAATTAAATAACTTTCCAAGTAGACAGAAGCAAACCAAATTAGAACTTCTTATTTCAAAATTTACGGATGTGCAAAAAAAAAACATATTTTGAAACTCCCAAATCCCAGTAGTGTTCAAACAATAACACTATTCCAACATATCACAAATCGCCTTGGAAAATCTGATTAATCGATCCAGTAAAGAAAAAAAAACACATCGACGGCCTAGTGGTTAGTACAACCAGACTCTTACTTACTTACTTACTATGCAGCGCTACAGCCCTGAGCGGGCCTTGGCTTCCCTAACAATTCTGCTCCATACGTCTCTATCTCCGCCCTTTTCTCTCCAACTCGCAACCCCCAAGATTTTAAGGTCTTCCTCATGCAGCCATTCTCTCCAGGTTCGGCCAACTCTTCTTTTGCCGATAACAGTTCCGTTCAACAGTCTGTTCGGCATGCTAACGACGTGTCCTAACGGCGGGCTTTAATAAATTGCACCACGTTTCCATCCTTGTAGAGCGAATAAAGCTCGCTGTTTGTGCGGGGCCTCCATGAACCGGATTCGCTATCAATGACTGGACCATATATCCTTCTCAATACCTTGCGTTCAAATATTTTTAAACAGTTCAACACTGCGGCGGTGAGAGTCCGTCCATGTTTCTGCACCATACGTTAAAATTGATCTGATTAGGGTTTTATATAGTCGCGCCTTTGTCGCTCTCGACAGATAAGAGGTCTTGAACAATTTCATATTGGCAAAGTATGCCCGGTTGGCAGCCATTACCCTCGTTAATAATTTTATTTTCCCCATTTAATAGGTAAAACTTGAAACTCGCTTCGAAAGTGTAACCTTCCACTGCTAATGAAGGACTAGTGCGGCTCTGATTGATGCTCATATACGTGGTCTTATTTTCATTAATGCGGAGGCCCATTTTTTTTTTACTTTTATTATTCAAGATCTTAAGTGACACCTTAAGTGATGGGGCATTCCTTCCGTGCTAATGGGCAGATATCATCTGCGTTTGCGCATACCTGATTACATTAGTGCAGGATATTTCCCGAAATGTTCAGTCCCTACACCAACTTATGCAGGGCAAGGTTGAAAAGTGTAGCAGAAAGTGTGCATCACCTTGTCTTACGCCAATCAAAATGGGAAGTTCACAGCTAAAGCCACCCCTAACCAACACCTTCCCACCATTATTATTCAGGGTCATCAGAATTAGTCTCAACAACCAGACTTTACTAGTAACACAACGCCTTATTTAGTCATTGCGGTACACTGTTTCTTTCAGATTTTATCTCCAAAATTTCTCTGCCCAACCCCACAAGAACTCCACTTTTTAGCTAAAGAAGGATTTACTTTGGGAAAGTCTTCGTAGAAATAAATTTGATAAAATCAATATTCTTTATAAAAAATAAAAACATAAATTGATGGCCTAGAATATACAAATGTTCATTTCACCAAATAAAACAAGAATAATTTCACTATTTGACCAATTTATTTTTTACTCTTATTTTTTTCATTTTGTTCAATTACTGCAAACAATATAAATATTTAACTAATAACTTAAAAAAAAAAACTGTCAAAAAAGAAAAAGAAGAAAAAAAAATTGGGTTCCTTAATGGCTTACTCATACCATAAACCATTTGATAAATATTTTATGCAACTCAATATTGGCTCTCCAATGTTTTTTTTACTGTGTACTAACTGCCGCCAACCGGGGATAAAACTGTCAGCTAAAAGCACCATAAAAAAGAGGTGTTTTCTTTTTTCCTTTCGCTACTTTCTCCATTTAACAAGAAAAATGTCTAATCTAATGTAATACTCCACTTTTCTTCAATTACTCTAATTTAATTTTTAAATTATCTTACATTCAAGCAAATGACGTAATGTTTAATTTTTCCCCACTAGCTCTTAGGGGAAAACAAAACAAAAACTTAATAATAGAATTAGTTCCAGGAAGTATAAAACATTTACTGACAAAATACTTTAACCCTGAGTTGTGCTCATTTATTTAAATAAAGCATTTAAATATTAAATAAAACCCTTTAAAGAGATATAAATACTATAATTTAACAGAGTACAAGTATTTATTTAACAAATACAAATACTTATATTAATATTTGTATTTAAATTTAAATACAACTTTAAGAAATATAAATTTCCACGTTACAAATAAAAGCGAGATATTATTGTAAAAATTTATGTACGTGTGTATGTGAGCTGAAATAGTTTCTGGAACGAGAAAAATATATGGACAGCATTGAACTAGAATCTGGAGACACCTCTGAGTGGATGGGTCCGCCGCATTGCTGGATAACATCTGGAAATTTATCTGATGTAGCAAGTATATTTCTGATATTCCACACCAGTTTCGGGATTTTCATCCATAGTCAGAGTAAGTTTGTAACCAAGTACGCGCATAAGGCGCTACTTGGGCCCGAGAATTAAGTAAGAAGTGGTGCGAAAGGCGAGTGAGATTCGGATTGTCTCCCCACACCAGCAGCTGAGTATGATAAGCTCGAGTGGCAACTACTGTCGAAGGAGCTCACTAAAACCGTTTGCCGGCGAAATGCCGGTGAGGCCAAAAGTTTTCCGTTATCTGCCATACAAGGCCATTTCGGACATTTAATAACTTCCGATGAGTTTTGTATTTCTCTCTTTGTGTATATATATCTGTATGTATGTTTTATCATATAATATTTTCTTTTGGATTGGAAAATCTATGTATTATTGAACTTGCATATACAGTTTTCATTGCCTGTTAGACTGCCTGAATGAAGAAAAGCTTGTCTCTACTGGTACGTAGTTTCCTTTATCTCTCTCTTTATTTCTTCTGATTTTAATTAATTTTTATTATTTAATTTTCTTTTATTTAAATCACTGGCTGAAAAGCCTGGCGCCCAACTACCTGAATATCAGAGAAATTTTCAAAATAACCGGAACCTGGTTATAAGGTTATCAAGTTCGTTTAGAGAGTTTACTTCAACTTAGTGTTTCTGTTATGCACTATATTTGAATCAATTCTATCATGCACATGTTTGTACTCTCTACACGAAATTGATAAGATCACTCTCGTGATGGATGAAAATCTGAATCACGGTCAGTAATAAACAAAATATGCATGCTACGACAGATAAAATCACAGAAAATAAAAATTTATTTGAATATATGTAAGTACAGTTACAATTAAACAGTTATACTGTAACATGGATGTTGAGGTTCGGTCACAAAAAAATAACCTTTTAACGGTAAAAATTGGCCTTTTTGAATTTCTTCAAAACTATAATTTTTATAAAGAGATTTTGAATTTCCATATTTTTTAAATAATTCTCAAAAAAAAGGGAAAAGAAAAAGTAAAAATAAAAAGACAAGAGAACATTAAACATCAAATATCTAGTTGACTCGCTTCAAATAGAGGAGCACATCGGGCTCACTATTACTAGGAGTGAGAATGGAATTTTTAGAAAATAAACCAGATGATATGCTGAACATTGTATAATGAATAGAACATATAAACTGCAAGGACTTTACAGTAAAATAGAACTTAGGTAGCGAAAGATATATAAAGAGTCAGACTGGCTGAGTAAAGAAGGTAGTAGGTTGCTGACTGGATGTAAACTGGTTGTAAACTGTCCTAAACTGTACTCGGTCGCTCTATTTATATGAATCGAACTGTCTCTTCCTAGTCTGGCCTATGTGGGAAGTAACTAACTTTTGATTCATATAATGTGCTTCTCCGCTCTCAAGATTCTATGAATCTTTAATGATTCGGATCCCATTACACTAGCTTAAGAATAGAGTAAACGAAAATAAAAACTAAGTTTAGAGAAATTAATACTACATAAACGATGAGGACAGAACACAACCTTATATCTGATGTTAATAAAATGTACATTTGTATCAAGAACTGGTTTGGGAAGCGTAGATAAAAAAAAAAAAATCAGTAAACTTAACCATATATATGGAAAGAGAAGTAAGAAACCTGAAAAATCATAAATAAATATGTACATTTGTATCAATTATTGTGTGTGGAGCATAAAGAAAAATATGTAAAAAATGAGAATACTGGTTAGATAAGAAAGAAAGGTGTAGTAAACTCAAAGATTATAAGGAGGAATGTACGAAGTGTATGTATGGGAAACAGAGTAAAGTAATGTTACTAACAATAAACAATACCAAGATTCTATTCTGATTTACAAGTGTATCCCTCGCTCGTTCCCTCCGTGGGTGTGTGTTTGTGTGTGAGCAAGGGCAAAGGACCCTAGCAGCAATAATATCTATAGAAAAGGGGAAGGGGCTAACAAAACTACCCTCTTACATTTCTGGAATCGATTTATGATAAATAACATTACTTGATGGGCCCCTAATGTTTTTGCTATATCGCCAAATGGAAGGACAAGGAGAACAAAATATATATATATATATATATTTATAAGATCGTGGGGCATCGAGTTTTGGCAGAGTGATGCTGTTACGCCCAACCAGTCACCAATAGCCCTTTCGCCCTCACAACAATATATAACATATTCATCTTAGACTAAATTACAACATTTGTCAACAACATAATCTGAAAAATATTGTATCCATCTTCAATATATAAAAAAGCAAAACTTATACCTATTGAATAAAATATTACTGCACTGTAAGACGAAGTATTATTGTGAAAAAATAAACTTTTGAGTACACCTCAGCAAGTAAACAATTGGATGTGAAACAATCACACGACTTTCTCTTTGAAATGTTATTGGTGTGAATGTGTTGTAGCTTATGGCGTGAGCGGTTTTGTAAAGGGCTTGTGAGTATATATGTTTAAGAGAGAAGTATTAGAAACAATCAAGAGTTCACACTGTTTTAAAATAGATATATTTGCTAAGTAAATTTAAGTACTTTTACAATATCACAATAATATGCTTATTAATATGCTGAAACTAGTTAGAATAAACTCTTATGTTTTAACTTATAACTGGCACTGATGCTAAGAGAGCGAAAAACAAGTGTTCTGCTTCAATGTCAAATACAGACTGTTCTTCTTTGAAAGCAGAATATAGACTGACTGTCATGAAAGAATGCCTTCTAATTGTTAGTTCAAATCTTTTCAAATAATGCTGGCATGTCTGTTGGGAGTGTATTGTCTTATCCTAACGTTTCTTGCCCCTTTGTCTCTTCAGTAGCATTGACCTAAATTACTTCAGTAGCATTAACAAAAATTATTTCACTAATGAAATGTATTTGGTGTGATGTGTTGTAGAGTTGTGGTAGCTTGTGTAGCACGAGCGGTTTAGTATAAGGGGCTTGTGTTTGTAAGTTTTAAGAGAGAGAAGTAATAAGAATAATTAAGAAAACACTGGTAGATTAAATTAATTATATTCTTTAAAGATATTTAAATGCTATTCAATAACAGAGCAATATGGTTATTAATTTACTGCAATTAGTTGGAATACACTGATTCTAAGAGAGGGAAAAACAAGTGTACTGCTTGAATGTCTGTACAGACTGTTCTTGAAGGAATGTCTTCTCTTCATAGTTCAAATCCTTTCAAATAATGCAGGTATGTCGGGAGGGAGTTTTATTGTTTTACCCAAACTGTTACTTGCCCTTTGTCTCTTGGTTTGCATTGACCTAGAACCTAGATTGTAGTATCTGGCTCTATCCCCATCACTGAAATACACTATTTGAACTAGCTAATTTTCACAAAATTATTTTACTAAACTATTTTCCAAAACTATTATTTTTCCATTTCGTTCTTCCTACAACACTAAACTATTTTCAAAATTCTTATTTTCTTTCATTTCTTTCTTCCATTACATCTTACTGCAGTTAATATTATAATAATAATAACACTGACATATTGTCTTCAAACTGGGAATTTTTACTTAAAACATGGTGTGCGTGTGTGTGTGTGTATGTATGAATAAAATATTTCAAAAACAAAAAATCGCAGGAAGTTCAAATTTGGTATATCGTCTAGATACCCAAACATCGCGTTTGTCACCGAGAATGTACCGTGCGAAATTGATAATTAATTACTACCAAATGGATTTTTCAATTTTTCGTGATTGTCACGAAAACGACTCAAACAATTTTTTTTAAACTTCGTATATTATCTATATATATATATATATATACATATAAATATAGGCCGACAATCTGACCAAAAAAGGCAGTCTCTTGCCCTCTCCTACAGAAGCTATCAGCTACGCAGTGCTTGTCGAAGAAATAAAAGAAAGAGTCGACGAAGTTTTACACACATCGCGTAAGCAAAACACGGGCGGTAAACGATGGTAAACACTGATTACCATCAGTGGGCATCCTTGCCCAGTTGCCTGCCAAGAAAAGTAGCCACAGCCAATTTCCGCCTTCTGACTGGGCACGGCTATCTCCAGGTACACCTGAATACAATAGGAGTTGTTGACTCCCCCATATCTTCCCTCTGCCTAGAAAAACCGATGGATGCTGAACATCTAAACATCTGCCAGTGTTTCTGGATATTGTCCGAGATAAAGTTTATAGGCATTATATGGAGAAGAATTCCGCAATATACTGGACAGGTAGACACATGATGGCTGAAAAAGCTCTGCAAATGGCGTAAAAAAAATTATATAAAATAAAAATAAATTTCTATAACTTTTGTTTGAAACATACCGGGAAAATTGATTGATGGAGCGGCGTTCTAAAGAAACAATAGCGTTGTGTGCCACTACAAAATAATATTATGATTCTACCACCTATTAATATTAATATACATATATTAGAAATGGAAGAATTAATAAAATCACAGTTTTGAACAAAATCAGTTAACTGTGTAGTGGAAGAATGAAATAGAAAAATAATAAAATTTGAAAAATAGTTTAGAATATTTTATAATTTGAAAAATCTAATTTTGTTAATATATTAAATAGTGAATTTACCTTCAAACAAGAGTCTGCATTCTGCTTTGAAAGCCAGAACATTAGCTTCAGGAATCGTTCTCTAAAAATCAGTGACAGTTTCACATTATATTAATAAGGCCTTTATTCTAGATCATTTTATTAAAAGAGACTTGTTGTAGACACCAAGGAGAACGCATCAGGACTGTGCCAGTTATAAGTTAAAACATAAAGAGTTTAGTATTTTATCAGAAGATTTTTCTTGTTGGCCGTTAGTTGTAATATGAAAACAATAATTAGTTGGCTTCTGACCAATTGATGGTAAAAAAAACAAAACCAAAAAGTAAATTTTGTAATTGTTTTTTATTATGACAGTTCGACGTTTCGACAAACTTTGTTTGTCTTCTTCAGGAACAATACAAAACAAAAATAAAGAAAAAACAAAATTATAACATGAAACACAAACAAAAAACCAAATACATAGGTGAGATTACAGTAGTAATGCTAAGTCTGTACTGAAAGGGTGTATGTTGTAACGCAGAAGGCCAGGAGAAGGGGGGACCGTTATGTATGTACCGCTATGTAGGAGAAAGTAATGTATGGAGAGGGGATAGAAAAATTGCTTCTTTTTTTTATATTTATTTATTATTATATATATATATATTTTCCCCCTTCTCCTTCAGGATTTTTTAAGTGAACAGAGGATATAATTGTAGTGGGAAGAAATTAGGTCTTTGTCTTTTTTATGATTATCAAGGTTAGGTTGGAGGTGGATGTGTATGGACTCAGTAAGGAGTCGGTTGGTGTAATTGGACTGGGTAGCGAGGATAGAAGGATTAAGGAAATCAAAAGTGTGGTTCAAGGATAGAGCGTGCTTGGAAAGTGCTGTACTGTCTATTTTCTTAGAAGTAATGTCATATTTGTGCTGTTTGAGTCTTTTATGTAAGTATTGTGAACTTTCTCCCACATAGGAAGCATTGCAATTGGGAGTAGAGCATTTCAAGTTATAGACCGTGTGTGTTTTGTTGGTTATGGGAATATGATCTTTAAGTTTGGAGTAGATATTGTACAGTTTGTTTGAAGTGGTGAAGCCTATGGTGAGGTTGGGAATGTGTTGATTTTTTGAGAGAGAGTATTAATATGTGTGAGGGATCTATAGACAGGTGGGTTATTGGTAAGATTTTGACTGGGTAACCTATGTGAGGATATAGGTGAGGCGGAATTTTTTATTATTTTGTTTATGATAAGGAGCGGGTACCTGTTGGAGACAAGGATTTCCTTAGATTTGTTAAGGTTTTTCTTGTGAAAAGTAGGGTGAGAAAGAGAGTCTAAGGCAGTCTTTGTTGTCGTCTGAGATGTCAGTAGTCCGTAGGATGTATTGTGTCGATGATCAGATTGGGGATGCTATGTTTAGGAGAACGGTTGGGGAGGTTAAAGTTAGGGCCAAGGCTGAGGATTTTTTGGACATCATTAGGAATAGTGATAGAGGAAATATTTTTCAACCAGGAAGGTTTGGAGGTGGGATAATTATCGAAACTAGTGGTACTTACAATGTGGGTGAATTTTCTGTGTAAGGTGGGTCTGTGGTGTTTTTTGTATGTTATGTGTAGCTGGTCAACTATGTTTTGAAAAACCAAGAAATCCGTGTCGCTGAGTATGCCGCGGAGTTTGGAGGCTGAATTCTTGAAATCTTGATTCTGGAATAGTATTTTATCTAGATAAATAATTGATTTATACATAATCGCTGTGATATTATAAAGCTATTTAAATTCACTTAGAGAATATATTTATTTCAAAAACAGTGGTGATCTCTTGATTATTTCTTAATACTTCTATCTTTAACCTCAAACATACAAGCCCTTTTACAACACCGCTCAAGCCACTACAAATACACATCACCATTACATTTGAACCGGTAGACCTGAAATGCATATTGCCCATATAAAATCATATAATGATTATTTCAAACATATTTCCAAAAATAAATATTTTTGACAAGTTTCGAGACCATGTCGCCAACGTTTAAATTTAAATTGACGCTCTATATAGTCTTGAGATAGAGGATGCCCACAATATCCATTCAGGTATATAATATGTACAATCCGTACAAACTTTTATTTTTTGTGGTCAGCCAATCTAAACGTTTCTAAACGATTTTTTTTTTTTAATTAAATGGTATTAATTGGAGTAAGAGAAAGTTGTGTGAGAGATTCAACACAGATTTTTTTTTTTTTTTTAATATTTTGTACACACGTGCAAAACTATACAGTATACTATACTACACACACGAACACACACACATACCATTCGCTAAAATCTTTTTTCTTATTGGGCGGATTGAAAACATGTATTTCCGGTGAATACTTGATATCGAAATTTCGGTAATCGGCAACGGAAATCGGTTTGGTATGCCTGAAACTTGATAGATAGAAGTGTTCTAAATAGCACGGGCAGAGCTTAAGGAACCAACCAAATAAAGCTAGTGATTTTCTCTCTAGCTTCAGTTACATCATATATTACATTTAAAGAAATTTTACATTTTCTCACTGCTAATAAGGGGAAGTATTTTATAATCGTGTCAAATATTCAATATCGAGTTTTCACCGGAAATATCTGTTGTAAGGTCCCCTGAGTCCAAAAAATGTGTTTTTTTAGAAAATGGTCTGAGTGTGTATGTGTATGTATGCATGTATTTGAACAGCATAGCGTGAAAACGAAAAATAGTAGAAAGTTCAAACTTGATATTCCGTTTAGGGTATCACCATGGGATCCGACAATAGGTTATCTGTCAAAATTCCTTAATCGGAAGTACCACTTTACAGAATGTTTTTTTTTTTTTTTTTCTACTTATTTGCGATTTTCTCAATTAATGGTTCCAACGATTTTCATGAAACTTGGTACATCGACTACACATACAAAGAGCTACAACTTTTATTTGAAACATTTCTTCGGGAAAAATCATTTAAGGGTACTTTTAGAGGAGAAGTAGGGTTACGGTTTCCTCTAAAGTACTATTTCAGTTTATTACACAATTCTATCATCTAAATAATATTAATTAGAATTAAATATTTTGTTGAAATTCTGTGTTTGAAAAAATAGAATGACTGGAAGTGCGTTTTTACTAGGAAGTATTTTTCTGTTTTCTGGTATTTTCTACTAAAATGGCTCCAACTAATTTTTTTTTAAACTTGGAATGTGAACTACACATATAAAAAGCTACCACTTTTATTTGTAACATTTCTTTTAGGAAAGTCATTTAAGGGAGTTTTTGCGAGAGGGAAGGGGTTATGTTTTTCTCTGAAGTAGTTGATTATATAAATCTATCATCCAAACAAAATTGATTAGAAATAAATAGATTGCCAAAATTCCGAGTATTAAGAAAGTTAGTAAACCGGAAGTGCGTTGTTACGGAACAGTTTTTTTAATTTTTGCAATTTTCCCCATAAAAACATCGAAGAATTTCATTAAATTTGTAATACTAACTATAAAATTTGTCAATCACAATTTTGAAAACGGATTAAGAGAAAGTTGTGTAAGTATGTCACACCAGATTTTTTTTTATTAAAAAACTATATTTTCTAATTTTTTAGTTCTCCCTAATATGCAGCCACCCGTCAGTTTTAATTATATCATTATATAGTTTGTTTTTTTTTAGAGGACGTGACCCCAAAAGCAATGCGGTTTGTTCGAATTGTAATATTTGATTCGACGCTAAAAAAGGTTGCGCGGACCACTGCTTGACCTTCATATAATAGGGAAGCTAAAAAAGTTCAACCTGCCATAGTTCACCTTGTTCATTGTTTGTTTCCTCTGAGTTAAGAAAGAGTGAATGAAAATTCTCTAAATGAGAACAATTTATATTCATTGGTTGGAAAAATGTGTAGCAAGGCAGAATAAATTACGCCCGAATATGTCAAAAGACTTCAAATATAAGGGGGAGACTGTGCTAACGTATTACTTCGCATGCTTACTAAAAGATATTCATCTATGCCAGTATTTATTTGTGAATACATAAACACGCCGCCGATAGATGTCGCCAGCCTTAAAACATGCAAATTTTACGAATCCTTTCTCCTTTACCCATTTCCATATTCTTAGTTTTGCCCTAAAGAGGTTATTATCCTATTATATTTTAGTAAGTACCTAAAGAATTACATAGACAAAATTTTTATATCATCCATACATTTGAATTCATTGTATAATTCCTACATTTGTATACGTGCATATTATATTTTCAATGAAAGAAAGTAAAATAAAATATCAAAATTAACATAACATAAAAAAAATAAAATAAATAAATAAATACAGTCACGAACAGGGAAATATCTACCTTCGGAAAAAAAAAAAATGAAATAATTCCTATATAAATATTTAAATAGTCTCTTAAGGCTGCATTGCAGGCACAAACCCTAAAGACTGTTCGGCAAATTTAACCCCTCGCAATTTACACCATATAAAGTGTTTGCTTATAAATTACATTGCTGGACATTATCTCTAATTTTTCTCACTTAGACGGGACAAAAAGCACATTTACTGTGCAACTTCAATATTTCATTAATGTATTCGAAAATAATAAAAAAAAGTGCACACTGTAAAATCTAATGTTTTTAGCACGGCATAAATTAAATTTTGGTTGAGATTTAAGGCCCCCCTCAGACTATCAGTAATACTGTTAGTATTAATTGATAGTGTGAGGGCAGTTACTGATGGACTGTCAGTAATACTGATGTACTTTTGGGATTTCAAAAGTATTTCATCAATATTGTGGGCGTGGTCAGTATACTCATGAAATACTGATAGTATGAGGGATGTATTGACAGTATCTTATCAGTATAATGCACGGAGCCATGGCGGAAGCATCTCCCCGACTGGAATTTAATAATGAAGAAATTGAGGAAGTCGAGAAATCAAAAAGAGAACTAATGATAGAATTAATTAATACTTATCGCGATTTGCCAGAGTTGTGGAACTCTTTATTAAATGAATAGTGACCGGATAGAAAAAAGGCTGCATATATAAAGTTGTGCGAAGTTTATAATCAAATTAATAAAAACGGGACAATTGATGATTTACAAAAAAAAAAAAAAAAAAAATATTAATACTATGAGGAATTCATCCAACGCCTTTTTTTTTGTTTTTAAATTTTAAATTTGCCAAAATAATAATTGCAAGGCAAGCTTTTTCTTTATTATCCATTATAAACGCGATCTTTTTACTTTGACTGAAAACTGGAAGACACTAAGTCGAGGTAACAAACTGACTGAGTACTGAGTACTGACTGAACAAATACTGATTGTGTGACTGTAAACAGTATCACATCAGTTCAGACACTGTCAGTAGTACTGACAGTCTTAGGGGGCCTTATAATAGGAGATATTGTAATAGAGGAGTAGGGGGAGCAACTTCCGCTCCCAAAGTCGCTTAAAATATTCTACTTACAAGAGGGTTCGAAAGTTCACTTATAATAACAAACTGGACTAATAACACTGATTAATAAAATGAAATTAAATCGAACAGTTATTTTTTCCTTTTTTTTCTCTATACTTCCCCGAAAAACTTACTACACAAAGTTTACCACTGGGTAGAAAATACTTAAAACCCTAGCTTGACAAAAAACTAGATTAAAATTCGTCCAAAAAAAAACACTCAAATTTAAATAGAATAGAGAGCTTTTTCAAAAAGATATGTTCACTCTGAACTCGCAAACTCAACTCCAAATGTTGCAAATAAAACTGAAATGCATTCAGTGGGTACATAATAAATAGAGTTTATTACAGGAAATCGAAGGGAGTCGTTTCGAGAAAATCATGAAAAACTGAAGAAAAAAAAGAAATATTCAGCAAAGTAGAGTACTTGATGGATTTTGGCTGAAATCTTAGTGTCTTATGTGGAATGTAATGAGATCCGAAGAATGGAGAAACACAAAAATGAATCAATCTACCTAAGGCAATCTACCACTCGCTACCTAAGGCAGACTAGGGTGGGAGACTCTATTATTATATAGCCGAGCTAGCCTTACAGGAACAGTTTTACAACAGTTTACGGATCAGTTAACAACCAGTCAGCAACCTCTTACTACTTTCTCATCACTCAGCCAGTCTGTCTCTTTATATATCTCTCGCTACCTAACTTCTATTGTAAAGTTCTTGCAGTTTGTATGTTCTCTCATTATACAATGTTCAGCATATATTCTAGTTTATTTCTCATAAACCCATTCTCTCTAATTTATTCTATCTCCTTTTCATCATCCTATTATTCGCAGTGGTACCGAAACGGAATAGCACCAAATTTCAGTTACCTGTGTTTTTCGTTTTTGAGATAGTTTGTTCACACGCACGCGCGCACACACAACACCACATTCGCTAAAAATACCTGTTTCGTACTCAGAGGACCCCCAAATCATCTATTTTTGAATATACATAAAATAAAAACAATTTAATGAAAAACCTGGCGATATAATATTTCTATCAAGAAAGTTATTTAGTATAAATACAAATATAGTACGCAAAGCTCAATTTGATATAAAAAAATAAAAATAAAATACAAAAATAAAAACACAATTCCCAACAGCTTGCTAATATAATTTTTTTTCTTCCCCCTTGCAACCGCATTGTTGTAACTGCATTTAGCTAACTGTGGTTATATCGGAAATTCTATGACAACGCCCTGTTAATTAAATTGTCAACATATTTCACCTATAACAGTATACATTTAATTAATTATCATCACTATAATTAATTATATGCACAATAATATTCAGTGAATCACAATAGTAGCTAGTATTATTCTAAGTAGATCGTATTAAAAATAGCTATGACATGAGCCACAACTTATAGAATAGATACAGCTTAGGAATGTTTTAAAAACATGCCCATTTCGTAATATCCCCCAAACAACCGCTGAGCCCTCTTTTGTATTGCATCATGTTGCTGTTTGTTTCAAAATGAACAAAAGAAATAAACATTTTGTCTCCATTGGAACACTTTATAGGCAACAGTTACTCATTTATGGTAACAGAGTGTCTCTCAAGTTTATCAAAATGTCCATCCATTGAACACTGCCTTGGTCAAACAGCAGTAGCATATTTTATTTCTTTGTAAAGAAATGAAGAGAAAATACAAATATTGGGTCCGCCCCAGTCTTCAAGAGAGAAATTAGTACAACGCAATACAGATACTAAATGACAGGAAGAAGGATGATTTTAAAATATCGGAACAATCTGATGGCCCATATTTAAAACATTAATTATTAAGATAACTAGTTCAGATATGGAATTTAAAACCAGGCATTCATTTTCTTTTAAATTAACAATACTTCCACTTACTCAAGTAAGATAAAGTACAAAAATCTGATGTGAAACACTCACACAACTTTCTCTTACTACAGTTCTGAAATATTGACAAATTTTATAGTTAGTGTACCAAATTTACTGAAATTCATCGAAAACTGAAAAAATTGTTCAGTAAAAGCGTACTTCCGGTTTTCTTGAAGCTTGGAATTTTCGCCATCTATTTATTTCTAATTAATTTTGTTTGAATGGTAGAATGAATTGTACATTGCACTTTATAGAAAAACATAACCCCACACACTCCCCAAAAAGTGTCCTTAAATGAATTTTCCCAGAGAAATGTTTTAAATAAAAGTTGTAGATCTTTGTATGTTTAGTTTATATATGAAGTTTCAAGAAAATCGTCGGAGTCATTTTTGAGAAAATCGCAAAAAAGTAAAAAAAAATCATTTAGTAAAGTGTTGTAAACGCACTTCCGGTTTTCAAACTTGGAATTTCAACTACATATTGAATTCTAATATACATTGTTTAGATGACAGAATTGTCTAATATACTGAAATAGCACTTTAGAGGAAAACCTAACCAGACCCCTCCCACAAAAGTGTTTTAAATGAATTTTCCCAGAGAAATGTTTCAAATCGAAGTTGTAGCTCCTTGTATGTGTAGTAGACACACTAAGTTTGAAGAAATTCGTAGGAGCCATTTTTGAGAAAATCGCAAAAAAGTGAAAAAAAAAAAGCATCCAGTAAAGTGGTATTTCCGGTTGAGGAATTTTGACAGCGTACAGTCAGATCCTATGGTGAAACCTAAACGGAACATCAAGTTTGAACTGTCTACGGTTTTTTTATTTTTGAGCTATGCTGTTGTTCACATACACAACACACAATTTTCTAAAAACCACATTTCTTATAGAATCAGGGGACCGCAAATCGGAATTTCCGGTGAGAGCTCGATATCTAAAAATTGGCATGATTACAATACTTCCTCTTACTAGCAGTAAAAGAAAACGAAATTGTTGTACCATTAGTGATTGTGGTTCATGAGATAAACCGCTTCAAAAATCTAGAATTCTCGCCTGGTCGCTCTTAAAACTCTAATTATTGAGACAAGTGTGACCCGTGTTTCTATACACTTACAGAAAAATGTGTCTATCTTTACAGGAAGATCTATCCAAACATTTCATCCAATTAAGCCGATTGTTCAAAAAAATATTGAAAAATTTGGAGAACTAGAATCTTATCCATTCAGTGGAAGACTGATTAAAGAAATTCACTTTCATTTCAGAGTACAGGGGCAGCATAGTGCAAAGTGTAATATACGAACATCAATCCGCCAGAAGTTTCTATGGAGGGGCTTTTAAGAAGCGGCACAAAATAGAAGAAGGGTAACTCCTCCATTTTCAAACACAATACAAAGACATCTCTTCAATCAAGCAATGCTTTAACCCTTTTCAGAAGTGTATTTCATCTTCAACAACACATAAAAGAAGTTTCATACGGCAGAATCTCAAAAATTAATAAATGAAAGTGAAAAGATTAATAATTAAATTATAATTAATTTAAAGAAATTATACGAACTTAAAAAAGTATCCATAAAATCATGTGAAACAAGTTCACACAGCTAAAGCCAGAGAGTTAGAATTAGCTGCTATTAAAGTTCATTAAATTTCGAATTCCACTGCCTGCCTAAATCATTAAAACATTGCCTATAGTGGAGTATACGAGTATCTAGACATAATAAATATATAGCAAATCTACCAATAATCTAATTATAACTACCAATTTTCTTATTTCTAAAAATCTAAAACTACTGTCGGGACTGGGACTGGAGAGTATGGATCAAGTACCAGACACTCGAGTGTCTATGGGAAAACTTCTCAGCATCTTTCCAAGCGGAAATTCACGCAACTGGAAGATGAATTCAGTTTAACCTCGACAGGAACTATTGTCATCAGATGAATGTGATCCTATTCGATAACCATGACCCATTAAGGTAGGGAGTTCACAAATGTTATGCCTCGGCCTATATTGTAATGCCATTTTGGCTTATAAGGCAATGAGACAGCCGACAAGGAAAAACTCTTGCCCTTTATATGAGGTTGGAAACCTTTTTTGTGGGGTAAGCGTCTAGGGTCTTCGAGAGGAGCTCAGAAACGAGAAGGAAGTCAAGAGAGCATCACTATGGAGACGGTCCAGGGCAGATACAACCGAAGGAGATCTGAAGCATGCATAAGTCTAAGTAAAAATACGTTTCGCATGTTGATTCCTCACAGAGCATTGTAGACTGGAAGAGCGGCACCTGAAGGATCTGGGCACACGACAGCACCTGCGGATTCTGTGAGGAGATGGAGGAGACTCCAATTCACCTCCTGAAGACTGTGATGCCGTCATCCAGAGAAGGTTCAGAAGCCTTGGCATTAATCAGGTATTAGAGGACGATACTCCTTGAACCTTCCCAGATTCTCAACTTTCTAAGAGACATTGGTTTGGATGGCGTGCTGTGAGATGAAATGTCTCATGAAAAAAAAAATAAATAACCTACATGTACAAGCACTTACTGGAAGCGCTTATATTGTTTAAGTCGCTTTCTTCCCGACTATTACTTGTAGAAAAAATCAAATGACGCCTTAAGTTTAACTAATGGAGGATTTTAAAGAGAATCTAACACTTTTGAGAAAAAAAGGAGAGGAATCTAGCGCCATCCAAAGCTATATGGCTCCATTTAGCTGTAATAAGCCTAAACTTATCACACAATTTGTCTTCGCTCTTCCATAATTTCCATAGACCAAAGGTCTTGATTAAGTCTCCTCACAAACTAAGTATCTGCCATAAGATGAATGATTTAAGATTGAATGATTTTTTTATTTATTCTAGACTATTACAACTCTTCTAAAAGGTTGCGGCAAGAGCTCAGTTATGTAGAGATGTTGCCTTAAAACAAAATGCTCTTTAAGTGTTTGAAGAGGTTAGGTTAGTGCCTAATAGAGATATCCTGAAAAACACAATAATAGCTCACATCTCTCATTCCTATTTGATCTCTTAATCTGAACTGCCGATCAACAACTCACAAATCCTGTGTGGTTGCTAAATCTGGACGCGGATAGTCTTGTGTCAATGATAACTCCAAATCAGGGAGGATGAGTTCTTTTAGCCTATTTTATTTGCCCTCTTAACCACAAATTCCCACATGGTTGATTTTTGGGCTCAAAGGTTAACTCTGAAGATAGATATCTCCTCCTGATTTCTCAACATAGGCGGCACTTATACTAAATTTTGGAATCGCAAACAAATTTAGTATAAATTTGGTAAAAGTTATCAACGTAGCAGGCTATCCGAGTAGATACAAATCCCTCTTCAAATTGAATTCGAACAACATCAAACTTTTCTCAGCTAGGAAAGCAAGAGTTAAGTGAGTTATACAAACTGATTTCCTGCCTCAAACTAGACTGGCTACAGTCCTCCATTCATCCGTTTTTCAACACCTGAGGTAAGTGAGGTATCACACCTGGACACTGCTACCGAATAGGAATAAAAAATGAAAATTTACTGTTGTTGACCCTGAATTCAACCTATCCATTGGGCTATGAAACTATTATGAAAAAATCTATTGACCTAGATAATAAAATGACAATAAAAAATAATTTCTCTTGTAAAAATTAAATCCTTCCATCAAGAAAAAAGGGGGGATAACCATAAAAAAGACTTCGGGCTTAGGTGAGTAAATGCACTAGGCGATGATTAAGAAGGCAGGTATAGCACCGAGCTAACCAAAACGAGATCACGTTTGGGATGCCTTGTAACTTTAAAGATCTTCTTTGTGTGCTCTCTTATTAATGCTAAGCTGAGAATACTCTTCTACATCTATGGCATCTCTTCCAAGTCTATTTCAGAAATTTCAAGGCCTGCAATGGTTCTAGAGAAGTTATATCCTCTTACGATAATCGGTATGCGTCTCAGAAAAAATAGCGTCACAATCAAAAAGATATTTTATTGACGCACACTCAGTGAATCTGCATGCGCCAGCATGTTCCAGGTCCAATTTTTTAGGTTTCTCCAAGTTTACAATAATTCGTGAGGAAACTTGTTAGCCTTATATAGCCTCTTTTTCTCAGATTGATGTACACCTCAAACCTTTTCCTATCTTAATTGCCCAACTTTTGTCTTATCCTACCGTAAATAAGCAAGCAAATGACTTCCTCGTCTTTCTGAGTTCTTTTTGGAGAGACTAGTCGCTTATCCCATAGAGGTTTAACCAACGCGCCAGCATATTCTCGCACCTAATAAAAAACTCTATTATTCCATCCAAATCGTTGCTTAAATTTAACTCTTCTCCATTTCTTCCTTCTCTTCTCGTTGAATTCAATAGGTATCATTTTATAAACAGATGACCCATGAGCTCAGTGCTTTGATGGCGGCCTGATTATCAAGCATGAGCATAATCACCGAGTTTTGATAGTTTCTTTTAAAACTGAACTGGAAACACCTTTCAATAACACCTTTCATTTTCACCTGGAAGATGCTGAGAAACTTACCCACTGGCTCCGAGTGTGTGACCGTTGGCCCACATACTCTCCAGTATGGTATTAGTTTGGGAAATAAATATATTTACTTATTCAAAGAAAAAAAAATAATCTACTTTTGATGATTCAATTTTATTTATTTACTTTTCATTAAATCGGCAATAATATTTTATAAGAAAATATCTAATATTTCAAGCGTAAAAATTGTTAGAAATCAATGTAAATATTTATATTAAATATTACATAAATATGGCAGACATCAGTATGTATGAAGAGCAATGATAAGTACGTATAAATATCAGAAGAAAATGTAAAAAAGGTGGTCTGAGAGTTATCAAAGAGAAACAGGTCCACAGGGAAGGTGTTTCTTCGTTCTTTTTCTATTAAAAAAAAAAAAAAAAAAACAAAAAAAAAAAAAAAAAAAAGAAAAACAAGAAAAAAAGCGAAAAAGAAAAGTAGTGGGGATTGGCCCATGAAAGGTTTCCACCCTAACTCCTGCAGTTTCCCCGAGAGACCTTCAAAAACTCTCATACCGCTTTTATCTCCACACCAATCCTTTCGAATATGAAACATTTAAGTTTCTCTTCTGGCCTCTTGAATGTTTTCCCCCTTTTTACAACTTTCTTTTTCTTCCATGCTTTCTCCCCTCTTATCAACAATTTCTTAAAACTGGGTGTTTAACACCTATAAAAAGACTGTCTTTCAGGTAAAAGAAATTTTAGTATTTGTATTTTTGTAAAAATATCATTGTAGCTAATTTTTATAAAGAAAAAGTAAAAAAAAAACCTGAATGAAACACTTACAAGTGTTTTTTGCTTTCTGCATTTCTAAAATTGTCATATTTTGTCGTACTACAATTTTTACAACATATATATTAATGTCGTTAGTGTTATAAAGTTGGCGGAACTATAAAATACTATATATCGAAATTACATGCATGAGAAAACTTCAGGCCCCCAGCTCTCCAAGGAACTCGGAAAAAAAACTGCTCAAATAAAAGCCAAAGCTTTCTGCAAGTATATAAAGTTTAATGTAGTACAAGAAAGAAATGCAAAAATAATAGTTTTGAAAAAATAGTTGAGTGAAGCAGTTTTGAAAAATAAATTGTGAATTTACGTTTCAAAAAGAGTGTATTTAGAGTGAGGTACTGAAATATAAGGTCATTGCAATTAAAGAAACAAAGGCACAAGAATCCGTTAGGCCAACTCTTTTGTAAAAGAAAATCCACCGCTACGGAGGGCATTCCTTCAGGACAGTCTGCATTCTGCTTTCAAAGCCAGAACACTTGCTTCAGGAAACGCTCTCTTAAGCTCATGCCAGTGATAGAGATTTGCCTTTATTCTAGATATACATCTTTTATTAAGATACAGTGTGATATTGTAATGTACTTAAATTTGCTTAGAGAATTGTAAGGGTGTTGTGAGGAGATGTTGGTTGTTGATGATGAAAGATAAACACCTTAAGATTTGGTTTAAGACATATAATTGATATATGTATATATATATATATCTGACTGCCAAGGACTTACACTTTAGAATTTAGAACTGAACTGAACTGACAGACTGACGTGGCTAAAATGATATGTACGGAGTGTGAATCAACAGAATGATGTCTGATGTGTAAGACTGAATTGAACAGAATGATCCTTGACTGTGTCTCTCTCATATATATATATCCACTGGCCGAACCTCTCCTCTCTGTGCGAGAGGGGCTGTTTCTCTCCGCTAGAGTGGATGAGTGGTGGGGGTTCACTACCCCTACAAGAATAATATATTTATTTTAAAAACAGTGGTGATTTCTTGATTATTACTAATACTTCACTCTCTTAAACATATATACTTACAAGCCCTTTTACAAAAACAGCTCGTGCTACACAGCCTACCAGCACACAAACATACAACACAACACACCAAACACATTTCATTAACTAAAAAGAGTCGTTAGAGTTGTCATTTTCAAAAACACCGTTAAAAAATTGAAAGAAACATTTAATAATTTGGAAATTTTCGTTTAACCAATTGCTATCGAATATTTCGCTTGTATCGGCGGTAATATGCCGTCTACCATAATAGTCTCGGAATAAACAACGACAAAAACTAGCTGTTAAATCATACAACTGGCAACAACTTATGCCTAAACTTTTTTGGAAGGTGCAGGTTTTTTGGGAATCAAACTTTCTTACTTATAAGTTAATTTTTTTTTTCTGATGAGGCCTAAGATTCCTTGCTTTCTGGTGACTGCTCTTATAATTCTAGTAGTGATAATTTATTATTGCTATATTATTACCAGAATCTGAGTAATGCCTTTTCTCTTAGTAGATGGAACGGCTAAAAGTTTATCTCCAATTCAATGGCCGCAAAAAGATATTATAGATGGACTTGTGAATCTGGTGAATTGTTCTCTCTCTAGTTTTTTTCACAATCAACCGAGCTGCCTCCTGGATGGATTTTAACTAATTACTTGTACTCAATACCTAGTTCCTTATGGGTGGCTTTCCAATACGTAATGACCAAGATTTTTAGTAGATATAATGGATGTGTTAGGTGGAGGAGAATTTGGGACTGGTTGATGAAATAAGAAGACGAAGTTAACACTGGCTAACTATGCATAATAATAAAGAGACACAGTTTGCCTTGGTTAAGGTAGAGGGGTATGAAAATGACTCGAAGTGACTGGCGATGATGAACTATAGTCCGTCACTGTATTTATACAGTTTCTCCCACTCCAGTCCGAGAGAGTGGTTGGGTTTGTTTCTCTTCTCTTTACTCTCTTTGGTTGCTGATCTCTATTTGGTTGCTGTTACAGTAGACAACCACGCTTGCTCCCTTTTTTCTAACGTCCAGTTCATCTGAACTGACTTCTAGTTAACTACCTAGGACATCTCCTACACCATTGGCACCTAAAGCTCTACTGCAAGACTTTGAGATTAACCGGAATAAATTATTTTGTGAAAAATAATAATAGCTGAACTATGCACGATTCAAAATAAGTATGTATCCAGTGTAAAGAACTGTTTCAGTTCTTCTTGTTTGATAGAGGGTTCCAGAGTAAATGGAGTGATGGAATAAGAAAAATGCACCATTATGGGATATGAATTATATAGTGAAGGAGGGACTACATGTATTGATGGTGCATTCGTTATGCATTTGTGTGTATTGAGTGTGAATAAGTGCAAACCTTGCCCGACCCCCTTCAAGTACTGATTTTCCTCTGTTCTCCTTCACTGAATACTCTTTCATGATGTGCCCCCCCCCCTGTTACACTTTTAACGATCCTTTATTTCTCTTTCACTCTTCAGTTATCATTTATTTCCGATTTACTACATTCAAAAGAACATGTATAATTTAGTTCTTTTTTATAATTCTATTTTCATTCAATTACATTATTCTAGGAGATACTTAGTCTATTGCTCCTCCAACCGAACAACTTGCTGGATTAGCATTAACTAAAATGTCTATTATTATAATTACGAAAAGAGAGAGAGAGAGACACACACACACAGGTATTAAGTTCTTTTTGTTCATTATAACAAAGTTCCTATGACGTCAGCAATTAGCATACAGTTGATTAACAAACTTTTAGAGATTCTAGTAACGGGGATATGTTTAATCTCAAGTATACCATATTAATTTACTCCAGCTCTTTTAGTCCCTATATCTCTCGTCTCGTACAAATAATCCTGGATGTTCCCTTCCTCAATCCATTAATTCTAGATTTTTTTTCTTTTCTTTTTTAACAACCTACACATGGTTTTATTCATTAAAAGATTCAAGCTGCAATTAGTGTTGAATTTTTCCTCATTAATGTTTTTCATCTACTGACTGATTCCTCTTAATCACAAGAAAATATCTTCTCTTTCAGTTGGTGTAAATTACAGAAGTTATTTAAGAAATCTTTCAACAAAAAAATGTTCAATATTTATTTATTTATTTTTATAAATTTATTATTATCGTTGTTGTTGGTGGTGTTGTTTGCATTAGGAACTTTTTTTTTTTTTTTGTAATTAAAACTTGTCAACATCTGAGGTCATTACCCACTGCCAGCCTCCGAGACAGTGAGTTGTACAGAGACAACTCGTAAGGTGAGAAAATCTATAGTACAGCAGTTGTTGTGGTGGTTGGTTCCGCAGAGCTGGAAAGCATCAGAGACATTTTCCGTGGTAGCTTGCTTCATTTTGTGGTCATCAACCGGTTTCAGGCGTTTGCCCATCTTCAGGATGCGTTTGTCAGACAGTGTGATATCACAGACTTGCACAGAGCAAATTCAGTTTATACACTCCACTTACAAACGCATCCTGAAGATGGGCGAACGCCTGAACCGATCGATGACCACAAAATGAAGCAGGCTACCACGGAAAATGTCTCTGATAAAGTACAACAGTGCTAGACTCGAACCTAGTTCCTCCGCGTTCCATTGGTGCTCGGAGAATTCTCAGTATGCACTATCGATCTCCACAGTATTTTCTTGTTATAGATAACACTGACCGGGCACTGTGCTGTAGAGCAGGCGGTCGCCAAACGGTCAGACGGTCCCGATTGATGTTACGTGAAATTTCACTTATGTGATGTTATCGGCCTTTTCCGAATGTTACGTTTAAGAGAAAAGCCTGTGGCTGCTCCGACAAACTCAGTGGAGACGGGTTGGGTTCCGGTAAAATAAAAAAAGGCAAAGCTCAGTTCTCAACAAGTTTCTTTTCAAAACATAGACAAAAAACCTGTACAAAACACAAACAATTAAAAGTATACAAATTCAGCAATTATTATTATTCGAACTGACATCCGATGACACCCTCAAAATTAAATTTAATTCAGGCATAATAAGAGCTCACTGTTGGTATACTGTCAGAAATGAGTATCCAATATTAAGTCAAAAGGGTATTAAAATATTATTAACCATTCACAACAACATATTTATGCGAAAAAACATTCTCGGCAATTGCGGCAATTAAAAATAATTACAGTTGTCGACTTCAACTGCAAGCTAGTTTACGTGTTGCTGTTTGTACAATGGACCCTAGAATCGAAGAATTTTTATCTAAGAAGCAGCAACATGCTTCACACTGATTGAATATTATTCCTTTTATTGTAATTATTAAATAAACTTTAATTAACCATTATCAATCTGGGTTTTCTTTCTCATCTTTGGTTGCCATGTTAAATAAAAATTTCCTTGAAAATATACAGTGAATTCAAATACATTTGAAAACTTGCCACCATGAATAACTTTTTAATTAGTACAATTTTTAAACAGGTAAATTTTGTTTTGGAGGGGGGACATTTAATTACCCACTCTAATCAGTTGGGGAACTTTTCCCTTCTACAAAAAATGGGACAGTGGTCTGCGAGATTAAATATTTTCTGCTTGGTGGTCCGTGAGGATCAAAAGCTTGGCTACCCCTGCTATAGAGGCTCCTGGGGCGAGAAAATCTAAAGTACAGCACTGCTAGACTCGAACGCTTTCGAACTCGGACGCTTTCGCGTCCTAGATGCAGTGCGCTATGCTAAGCTTTTCCCACCCTTATTTTATACTATTATTTCATTTTTCCTTATCCGCATAAACAAACTACCAGAAAGATTAGCAATTTTCCTTTGGGTTTTGAATTAAGTAAAATTGATATATGGAGGGATCAAGTTTGTACTGCCAAACTTAAATTGATAAACTTACTTTAGTAAAAATGTCATAAGTAAATTTCCAGATTTCTCATGGAATCAAATATCCAGCTCTTAGTTGAAATGTACTATGAAATGTGGAACTGAATTTTGGGATGAGACAGATGAGGAGACAGATCTAAAAGATACGCAAATTATTCCAACTATAGTAAATGGATTTCGTAAAATATGTTCGCTGTGCTAGTGGCTTTTGCTTGAAATATTGTTGACATATTAAATTTGGAAAAACAAAAAAAAACGGCAGTTGGTAATGTTGGAATTACTGGAAACGATAATCTGTGGTAGTTTATATTAACTAAAAATTGAACATTCAGCTGTTTGGTTTTTAAAAAACATTGATTTATATAAGCAGTTTTTTTCTCAAGAGAATTCAAAACAGAATTAGTGGTATAAAAGATCACGAGATGTTTTGAAAGCTTTTTTCAGAGTAAAAACTCAATAAATTTTATAACAGTACCACACGATTTTGCGTGTCCATCCCTCTGACAAACCAATTTTTTTTTTTTTATAGGATTCCAATTTTAGAATATGTAATACTTTTCTACAAGATTATTATCAGGGCAGTAAAAATTCTGGTGAACTATGAACAGACTTGTCAATTGGATGCTGAAAACATTAAGAACAGATTGTCCAAGATAGTTTGAATACAGTGAAAATTTGAGATTCAAATAATGTTGTAATGTACTGGAATAGAAAATATGATTGCCTGATAAAAGTTGTGCGATTAAGATCAATTTCAGGTCTTATATACATCTTATATACGAAACTTGGGGACAATCGAACAGTGTCCTGATCACAGATTCCATTTTACATTTTCTTCCTTCGTTCAACCCGATTAAGTCATAGACAAACATTATTTTCTGGGCACTGATTTTATTAGTGTATTTCAAGACTTTATGTCACAAAAAGTAGATATGGAATTCTCTCTCTGTAACAGTCTGGTACAACATTTATCCAAAATACTGGTATCTTAAAATTGCTCGTTAACGTACTATTATAGCATGCACACCCATGGATCGGGAACCCTGACATGCGGCTCCGTGCGGCTCTTAGCTAAACCAACTGAGGCACTTTTATAATGAATTAAAAAATGTATAATTAATAAATAAAATATTGTTTTTTGATATGGCCTATTGATGGCGCTAATGGCATGCGTGGCACATGACTTATTTTTAACATGAACTAAATATTAACCCTGAATTTTATACTAACTGAATAGCAAATTTAAAGAGATAAAATTAATCATGAATTGCAATTTAAAATTAATGCTTTTACCGAAATTAGTAGCAGCACTACAAGAATAGCTTCTGGAAATCAGAATACAAGTATCTAGGAAGAAAAAAATCAAGATATGGTAGCAAAAATTGAAGGAAATAAGAAAACTATGAAAGAAACTTCTCAGGAAATGATACTTAAATATTGTTTTTCAACTAATTATACAAATACCAGGCGACATACATGCTTTTAGTGTTTTGACTCTTTTCCCGTTGCCCAGTTGCGAACAATATTTCTCTTCAATGAATTAAATTAAAAATAAGCACAGAAGATTAAATTGATTGATGAAAGTTGTAAACCAAGTAACAATCCAGATTTAAGTAAATTAAAAGATGTAAAAATCAAAGTGAATTTAAAATTTCAACAATTTTGAAACTTTCTGTCAACAGAAAAAAAAAAAATCGAATTGAAGATTGGAAAATTTCAAATCACAAAATTTTTCATTTTCATTAATTTTCTTTGATAGAATGGCTCCTTGTGTCAAAAAAGCTTCTCGACCCCTAGTATCTACAGTAAATGAAAAAGATCGCACTCGATAAATTAAGAT
>JAAEAF010011115.1:0-13430 GCA_011037195.1 Triatoma infestans
AGTAAAGATAAAACTTTCGTCTGAGCGAAATCTAAATTCGGAAGCAATAGTAGCGCCTAAATGGAACAAATATAAAGTCTAGGCCTTTAGAGATTTTTTAATTAAGAGATATTAGTTGTTCATATGCGCGCGGACACACGTTCACACAAATGTTTCCTATATTCAAAACTAAAATTTCCGATGAAAAAAACAAACTAAATTTGATAATCTGACAACATCGCAATACAGCAAAAGGAGAAAGTGAAAAAAAAAAAACATTAGCTGATAAACATCGAAAAACAAAATTTAAAATAGAAAAGCAACATGTGCCCAATATGGAATACGTGTGAAAGTATGTATTATGTAATCGTTTGGATGTAGGCACAAGTTCAACCTTCTTAAACTGGAATTCTAACCTGCTTGAATACTACACCCGACGATATTATTATTATTATTATTATCACTACCAATCTAAATATAACATAAAATCGTCATTTACTTTTTTTCTATAAATTGGTTGTTTTTTTTTGTAACATAATGAGAATGAGACTGTAGAATATTAATTTGGAAAGAAATAAAATAATTGTTTTCTTCTATGAGAATTAATATGATACAAAGAAGTGGGGGGAATGCGGTCCGGCTGGTGGTGTATATGTGGTGGACACTAAGCTGTATGACTCTTGGTATAGTACACTGACTGGCCACAGCAAGAGGCTTCGTGGAACTACATCCTTGACTATTTCTCAAAGGTCACTAGCCTATATTATCTAGACTGCAGCATCCATGCAACTTTACACTAAGTACACCACATCATTCACAGTAATTACCCACATAAATATAACCAAATTTATTTATATTACGTTATATAATAAATATGTATATTCTACGCGATAATTTATTGTTCAATGTATATGATATTCTGGAGAATCTAAGAAATTTATATGCAAGTAAAGTCAATTTAATTTGTCATTAAATTCATTAAAAGGTAAAAAATTAAAATTCAAATTGAAATTTAATTAAGTTAAAAATAAACTTAATTAATAAAAAAAAATTCAATGACAATTTAACTTAATTTGTCATTAAATTCATTTAAAGGTGATAAAAAAAAAAATTAAATAAATTAAGTTAAAAATTAACTTAATTAATAAAAATTCATTGACAATTAAAATTAAATTCATTAAAAAGTTTCGTAGCCAAATAAATTTAAGTGATTGACAGCTGGACAGAAAATCTTTGTTGAAAGAAGAATAAAGATCACTTTAATTATCTACAAAATTTTAAATTATTAATGAAAAGATGAAATTATCGATAAGGTTAATTAAAGTTCATCAGATATGGAACGAACCTGCCTGATTAAAAGTGGAAGGGGTTTTCCTCCAGAAATATATATTTCAAAGTATCCTGAATTAGAATTTTTTTCTTTTTTTTTACGAACGTTATTTCAGAAAGATTGGCGTATATATATATATAGAGCCCTGAGAGAGGGACAGAGGGAAACAGCTGACAACGAAGAGAAATAAACAAAAAAAGGAAAAATTTCAGGAAATAATTAAACCTGATATTCTGGTAAATTTCTATTAGAAGAACTATAAACCATTGTTAATCTTAACACTAATATTGTTGAATGTTTTAATATCTTACTGCTTGCTATTAAGAGGATATATTGCAATCTTCTCAAATTTTCGATATCGAATTTTCATCGGAAGTACATGTTTTAAAGTCTCCTTGCCCCTCACTGTTTTCGAGCATTCTTGCAGTGTCAGATTACCCACTAGGGAAGATTGGCCAAGATTGGGTCCGTCTGGTGTGATACCTGATAATTACTTCCGGTGTTACACAGACGGTCCAGAATGGATGGTAGGCTGCAGTCTATTTTGAGACCGGAGATCATTTGGCAATATCTCTTGGTGAATGGACCGCAATCTTCCAGACTGAGGTTTATGCTATTCTTTGTGTGTCTTGGATGAGAGGGTTACGTAGCACTAACTAAAAAAGGTGTTGCATCTGCTCGGACAGCAGGTGCGCTGAAGCGCTAAGTTTCATGTGTCTCCCTCCAGGTTGGTGTTAGAATGTTCTAAAAGACTAGAAGAGCTTTATCAATGAAGGAGTGCTTTTAGTTGGGTGCCAGGTCACATGGGAAATTTTGAGAATGAGGAGGTGGATAGTTTGCAAAAAGGGCGCCCCTCTTCCTTTCATTGTTTCGAGGGCTGTTTGGCGTCTCTCTTTGGCAAGTCTGTCAGGACTTCCAGACATGGGGACAGCTTCATAGCATTCATCCTGTATGATAAGCTCAGTTAGTTTGTCAGCAGTCCAAAATGCTTATCGGGGTTCATGAATAGGCCATTAGTGAGACGTTGTATGTTTTTCATGGCAGCATCTTCAATCAGCATTCTGATTGGATTTCACTTAGGGACATTGTGTTTTAGGAGACATCTTATAATGGGGCTCATGCCGGACCATTGTGTAGTGTCTGGGAGACAGAGGAGGAAACACTCATCCATCTTTTGACGGATGCCTGGGTGTGAGGAAATTCAGGTTTCAGACCTTCGGTGTCGGGTAATAGAATGTCTGGGAAGGATTAGGATATTTCCGTTAAGGTTATTGTCCGATTTTATCCGCTTGCGGGTCCGGGGGTCTTAGATGGATTAGATCCAGGTCTGGATCTTTGTTCTAGACCCGGTTTGTTGTTGTTTTATTTTTGGGATAGCTATATGGGCCCAGTGAGGCTTTGGATAGCGTAGGGTTGATAGGGCTAGGGGTAGCGTAGGGATGGATAGCATAGGGTAGGGGTAGCGTAGGGCTGATAGATTATCTTCCTACTGGCCAAACAATTACGGGGCAACACTATGCAAACCTCCTAGACCAACTACAGGAAAAGATACGCGAAAAAAGGCCTGGTTTGGCAAGGAAGAAAGTCATCTTTCATCAGGACAACGCCCGCCCGCACACAAGTGTTATTGCCATGGCAAAACTTCATGAACTGAGGTACGAATTGTTGCCACATCCAACTTATTCACCTGATTTGGCGCCAACAGAAAATTCTCTTCCCCAAGCTGAAAATTTTCCTCGGTGGACGGAGATTTACTACAACGGAAGAACTGACAGCCGAATTGGAGAGGTACTTTGCAGGCCTGGAGGAATCTCATTTTCGAGATGGGATAAAGGCATGGGACCAAATGCATTAGTCTACAGGGAGACTATGTTGAAAAATAAAAGCAGTTCCACCGAGGTAAGACATTTCCTTCTAGTACATTCCGAGAACTTTTCAAACCACCCTCGTATGTTCAGTGAAACTCAAAAACGGAAAGTCAAATTCAAACTTGATATTTCGTTTAAGATCTATTAGGGGACTTGATATAGTTCCTACTGGGGAAAAATCGGCAAACCGGAAGTCCCACTGTATTGAATGATTTTTTTTAATTTTTTACAACTTTTTTTTCAAAAATATCTCCAATGATTTTCTTGAATTTTGTTACACTAACTACACGTGAACTATTCTTTTTGAGGGGAGTTTTGATTTCCTCTGAAGTATTTTTTTTTTTAGTTTAAACATGATTCTCTCATTTATATAATATTAATTTGAATAAAATATTTTGCCAAAAATTCCAAGTTGATGAAAATTGGTTGACCGGAAGTGTGGTATTGCTGAAGTTTGTTTTTTTTTTAGTTGTTTGTGATTTTCTCCATGAATACAGCAAAGGGATTCGTTAAACTTGTTTACCTATTATATATACATAGGCCTAACACTTTTGTTTGAAACTTTTTTCCGAGAAAATACATTTAAGACAGGTTTTCCTCAAAAAGCCACCTATTGTAATTGATTCACCTATTGTAATAACCTTGAAAACAAGCAAACAATTTCTAAAAATTATTATAAATTTGAAAAAAATTGTCAATTACAACTATGTAAATTGCAGTAAGAGCAAGTCGTGCGAGTGTTTCACACCAGATTATTACTTCCTCTTACTCCTAGTAAGAGGAAGTATTGTAATCGTGTCAAATTTTCGATATCGATTTTTCACCGGAAATATCCGTTTTGAGGTCCCCTGAGTCCAAAAAAGTGGTTTTTAGCAAATGGTCTGTGTGTGTGTGTGTGTGTGTGTGTGTATGTATGTATGTGAACAGCATAGCTCAAAAACGAAAAACCGTAGAAAACTGAAACTTAATATTCCGTTTAGGTATCACCATGCGATCTGACTGTGCGTTATCTGTCAAAATTCCTCAACCGGAAGTACCACTTTACTAGTTGACTTTTTTACTTTTTTGCGTTTTTCTCAAAAATGGCTCAAGGATTTTCTTTAAACTTGATACATCAACTACATATACAAGGAGCTACAACTTTTATTTGAAACATTTCTCTGGGAAAATTGATTTAAGGGCCCTTCTGGGGGAGGTGTGGGGTTAGGTTACCCTCTAAAGTGCTATTTCAGGTTATTACACAATTCGGTCATTTAAATAATGTTAATTAGAATTAAATATGTTGTTGAAATTCCGAGTTTGAGAAAAATCGGAAAACCGGAAGTGCTTTTGTTTTAACACTTTACTAAATGATTTTTTCACTTTTTCGCGATTTTCTCAAAAATGGCCCCGACGATTTTCTTGACACTACACATATAAACTAAACATTCAAAGATCTACAACTTTTATATAAAACATTTCTCTGGAAAAATTCATTTAAGGGCACTTTTAGGAGAGGGGTAGGGTTACAGCTTCCTCTAAAGTGTTATCATACTTGATATACAACTCTATCATCCAAATGAAATTAATTAGAAATAAATAGTTGGCCAAAATTCCGGGTGTGAAGAAAATCAGTAAACCGGAAGTGCGCTTTTACTGAATAGTTTTTTTCAGTTTTCGACAAATTTCTATAAATTTGGTACACAAACTATAAAATTTGTCAATTATAATTTTGATAACTGGAGTAAGAGAAAGTCGTGCGAGTGTTTCACACCAGATTATTTTTTGTTTTGTTTTTATTTCATTGCGTTTTTGTTGACAACATTGTAACCATATTCTTTAAACATCTTTCCGAGATCTACCTGATATATTTTGTAACTTATTCTGAGAAAATTTATATTACAGGTTTTACTGAAGAGCTGCAATACTAGAGGCCTCCCTCTAAACTATCATTTTAATATATTGATCGATTTAGCCATGGGTGCGGTATTGAACATCTGTTCATGAGCCCTAAGATAATTGCCTGGGAAACTACTATTACAGTTCAATAGTAGTACCATCTATGATGTTATAAGGGTCGGAAGTCTGGGGATCCAAGGTCTAAGATTAGAAATGGCTCGTATTAATTATATACACAAGACTATATCCTTAACCAAAACTACGACGAACTACCTAGTTAGGTTGCAAACTAGTGGAAATCAACAATAAGTTGACTGTTATTATAAAGAGTCGAATTAGTTGCTGAAGATGTTCTCTAAGCCATGTCTTTGAACATCTCGTGACAAAATCCTCAGATCGGCTAATTGTACAAAACAAAATTACCCTCTGCTTGCCCTCTTACTAACATAATCAAAATGATAATATTAGCCAAGTATAAGCAATAATTAAAGAACCATGGCACAGAAACACTAAAAACAGCTTCACAAAATTTTTACAGCATAGTGTACCCAAACACAATTAGTACACAGACAACTGACATATTTCTGGACATGACATAACATTACTATCAAACTAAATACCATATACATACCAAACAAAATTGGTATGTAAACGAACGATGACCTGCAACACATTCTACTAACTTACTTGTCCGGATTACGAGCATATTCAGACAGAGATATACCACCACAACACGGATATAGTATTAACACTACTGTTTGCTGCATCTACCAATCAAACATTTTTATCAAATTGTGTTTATGAATGGATATTTAACAAATCTGCTATGAAACCCACACACGAGTTTCTCTTAACAATAATAATTGCAAACTTTAAATTATTAAGCTATCAAATTTTATTCATAAATCCAAATATAAAAAATATAGAGAGGTAGTAAGGGGATCAAGTACCTATCTAAGCAGGTAATAGAAGTGATTATATTGCAGTTCAGAAGATACCGCCATTAACACTAAACCAACCCCAAAATAATATTTGAAAATGAACGCCATAAATTGCCATAAAAATGTTATAAAATGCCATAAAATGTTTCAAATAAAAGTGATAAGATTTAATCTGTGCACTTAGCGCTTAGTTTAAAGGAAATCATTATAGATGTTTTTAAGTAAATTCCAAAAAACCCTCAAACGCCTATCCTATACAGTCTTCAGCACTTCAGGTTAACCGATTTTCTTCAAGTTTGGAACTCTACCAATGCTTATTTTAATGTATATTAATATTATATATTATTAATATTAATATTATATTTTATCCATCGTAGTATGCATATTGATTTTGTTCCTCACAGGTTTCGGATTTTCATCCATCGTCAAAGCAAATTCACCAAGTTCGTGTAGATAGTTCACTTCAACGTAATGTTTCTATTACACTCCCACTTGTTGGCTGTATATAAGTGGATATATTATATATGTATTGTATATGACACATATATACAACCAACAAGTGTGAGTGTAACAGAAACATTAGTGAACTCTCTACACGAACATAGTGAATTTGCTCTGACGATGGATGAAAATCCGAAACCTGTCAGAACAAAATCAATATTCATGCTACGACGGATAAAATAAGAGATGTTATCCAGCATTGCGGACCCACCCACATTTTCAATAATATTATATAAGTAGGAGAACCATACTTAAGAACCCAAGTAGAACTATAGTACAGTACTTAAGTGGCACTTTAAAGGAAAGCTTATAGCTAATGTTTCCCCAGAATACAAACCAATCAGAAATGAATTTTCTTGGGAAAAAGGCTTAAAATAAGAATGATAAGGTTTTTATGTAAGTAGATAGTAAACGAAGTTTAAAGAAAAAAATCGTTAGAGAACCATTTTCGAGGAAGTCGTGAAAAACTGAAGAAAAAAAAAACAAACAAACCATTCGGTAAAAGCAGTATTTCCGGTTGATGGACTTTGACCAAAACCTTACTGCCGTATGCACAGTGGCAATAGCTAAACAGTATATGAAGTAAGTTTAAGTTTATAGTTATTATTTTTTTTCGTATTTTATTGTATTTTGTAGAGACTACATACAAGCGATTCGCTAAAACCTCTTCATTCGTACTCAGAAGGACCTCAAATCATGTATTTCCGGTGAAAATTCAATTTTGAAAATCTGTCACGATACTCCAAATGCTTCTTCTTACCCAGATGTAAGAGAAGTAAAAAAACAAATTTTTTATTTATGCATAATTTTTCTAAAGTGGCTAAAAGTAGGATATTATTCACGATTAGCGAATACTACCCTACTTGAACTTATTTATTTAATAAACGGCAGCCGACAGAGAGAGAGAGAGAGAGAGAGATAGACAGTTCAAACAGTTGGCTATCATTAAATAAAGAATGAGTTTCATAAATTTCTAAAGCTATACGTAAATGGAGTACACATCCAGTATAGGCACATTATTATCAAAAAGCCGCAGACAAGGTTCTCTTTCTGAGTTACAACAAAACAGAATACAAACCAGTCAAACATCTGTAATGACAGACGGTACAACAGTAGTCTGACTAATAAATGGAAATAAAAAAGGAAACCATCATATAACAGATGGTACTATAACAGAATATTCACTGGACACACAGTGAAAAAATAATTATCTACATACATACACATAGAATCAGTTGTGTAAATATAATATTCTCCGGCAATAAATCCCTAAATCATTTAATTAATCCTGTAAATTTTGGACTTTTACTCTTTTAGGTGATTCATTATTATGAATGAATTGATTGAATTGTCGATTATGTTGAAAATCGCATATTAGTAGCAGGCTATTCTGTCATACATTATATACACCAGTAACTCGAATTTATTTCCTTCGAAGAGATTTTTGAAATCAACATTCAGAAAATTTTAAAATTTATAAAACATGGTTTAAAGAAAATCAATGGATCAACAAACAAGAAATCTTCAATAACTCTAATCAATGTTTACAGTAAAATTGCAGTCCACGATGCGCTACTCTAACCGGGGTGTAATACGAGTAAGTCTACTAGCGTGGTCACTCACACGACAACCTCTTCTATCGTAATAATCGTACAATTTCAAATGGACAAATTTTACAGAGGACAAATATAAATATAAATACTTTCAAACTTTAAAATAAAAAATTTAAAAATTAAAAAAAAATATATAAATCTATCCCCTTGATTAAAACATGTAAATTAATTTGATATATAGTACAATCAATATAATATGATTAATTAACAAGAAGACAAAGAGGCCACCAAGAGAGGATCAACAAAAATGCGATTGATCATAAAGAACATCCCCCGAACTATGTAATACTTTCATTAGCCAAAATTTTGAAATCGTATCAAGTATCATTAATAGCTTAATTGAAACTATGAAAAATCATTGCATGAGTAAAGATATTGAACTATTAATAAATGCTAGATATTGTGATGGATGCCAGAAATATATTTTCAAATATATTTTATTTCAAGAAAATGTAACATTCGCTGGCAAAAGGGACTATTCAGGTAGAAGACCACTATTGTCTTTTAGAGTTCATGGACTTGTGAGCATTGTCTACCCCTTCTTCTCACAGAGGAAGATTTGAACGAACAATTAGAAGGCATTCTTTTCAGGACAGTCTGTTGTAGACATTCAAGCAGAACACTTGTTTTTCGTTCTCTTAGCATCAATGACAGTTCCACAATATATTAATAAGTTTATACATTCTTTGCAAATAACTTGTAGTTATTATTTTAATCGAATATATTTATTATTAGCAGGGTGACTACTTCCTTATTTCTGATAGTTCTCTCTCTTAAACATTATACTCATAAGCCCTTTACAAAACCGCTCACGCCACAAGCTACCACTTACACTACAACACATCACACCAATAACATTTCAATATAATTCATCTTTCCAAAATATTAATAATCTTGGGATAAGTGAAGCTTATCTGCATTGCAATGTAAATTTTGTTAAGATTAAACTGATGTCACAATTAAGACTTGCACGTGACAAACTGGCAAGAATTATTATTAAAGGAGAGAAAATCCGATTTAGACAAGATCTGCATTGCACATGTTGTGATTTATCGAGCGAGACCTGATAACTTAATTCACTTTTTTGTTGAATACCCCTCTTTCCTAATTTACAGAAAACTTTATTTAAATAAATATATTCTAAGCAATAAATGCAGCCGTGATAATTTCGAATGTCTTTTATCAAATCTCGATATTCATAAGATAAATGATATATATTTATTTTTTTATTAAAGCTGTCTCATTAAGAAAGTTCCTCTCTCAATAAAGTTTGTACTTTATTTTTACACCACATAATTGGTAAAGATTTCAACTTATTCTTTGGCACCATTATAGTTCTTTTTGAATTTCTCTTTCTTTATATGCACACATATATAGAAATATACACATATAATGTAAAAGATAAGTTTTCTGATTGTTTATCTTATACTATGTATTTTCTGTTTGTTTTTATTTTATACTATTTCTATTTTTTTATCTTTATTTCTTGTTTTTGTAAGTTTTTATATTTATTGTAACTACTGTTTAATTGTATGCCCCACTCGTTGCTATGGATTGTATCCCAGAAGCAAAAATAAATAAATAAATAATGTAATAGTTTCATGAAGACTGTAAAATTTATTAATAATAAACATAATATAAAACCTTGTTCTAAATAAAGGTAAGGTGCACTAATACTAGAATACCATTTGCTATATTACATAGAAATCAGGTGGGCAGTAAAAACAAGTAAATAAAGATTTAATATTAAAAAGAAAAGAAAAAAGAAAAACATGACTACTGGAAGTGAACCTCATGTTTTCGTATTCTCCTTTTAGTTTATTTCCACATAAATTGACTTGTTTAAAGCCTCTTTTATCTAAATAGTCTAATCTTTCTCACCCTTTCACCCCACCCCCACCCCACCACAACCCTCATTCGCAGAGTTATACCTACTTTATTACTTTCAGGTACAGAGAAAAAAAAAAGGTTTCAGCTCTTTTACAATAGAAAAAATAAATAAATAAATAAATAAAAAATACGAACACTTTGTTAGGAAATAAATCTGAAATAAAATTAGAAAAAAAAAAAACGTATAAAACCTTGGTTTAAAACTACATCATTCTCACTGCAATTCTCATAATTCTTACAAGCCAATTTTTTCAACATTAAACTTTTTAATCAATGTTTTATTGCCCTTTATTTTTTTATAAAATGGTGAACCATATATAATAGATGATAAAGTAAAACAGAATAGAAAAAAGAGAAGATCTAACTTGACTAAATTTTACATATCTTTTAGATTCTGTAACCCTCAGAATATTGAAGATTACACACCGATTTCTATTATGAACGTATTGGCCAAGCTTTTTGAAATTATACTGTTGGAGCACTTAAGTATATTTAGAGGGGTTATTTCAACGAAACAGCATGGATTCTTAAGTCAACGCTCTACGGTTACAAATTTGGCTTCATTTCTTCATTTTATAGTAGGTGAAATTAGTAATGGTTTCCAGGTTGATGTGGTTTATACTGATTTTAAAAAGGCTTTTGACCGTGTGCCTCACTCCTTGTTAGTGAAGAAACTGAGGTTGCTGGGCTTGTGTGGTCCTATGCTGAAATGGTTTGAAGATTATCTTCGGGATAGAAAATGCCGGGTGAGGTGGCATTCGTAGGTATCACGTTGGTTTGATGTTGTATCTGGTGTACCTCAAGGATCACACCTTGGACCGTGGCTATTCCTAATTTTTATTAATGACTTTCTACTAAGGTCTCGGATGTTGAGGTACTTGCATTTGCGGTTGACTTGAAGTTCTTCCATAAAGTTGCTTCCCAGTCGGACTGCATTATAATTCAAGATACCCTCCGCATTATTTCTGACTGGTGCTGCAGTAATGGCATGGAGCTAAATGTTAAAAAATGCCAAATCATTTCTTTTTATCGCAAAAAGACTTTTATATCATATCAGTACCTCATTGATGGCAAACCATTGGAGAGGACTCGTAACGTGAAGGATTTAGGAGTTACTCTGAGTCATGACCTCTCTTTCACAAAACAGTTTGAATATGTTTGTAGGAAAGCATCGAGAGCACTGGGTTTTGTATTAAGGCACACCCGTGATCTTAGAGATCCCAAAGCGGTGCTAACTGTGTACAATGCATACGTTAGAAGCCTTCTTGAGTACGCGTCATTGATTTGGTGTCCTTACACCAAGAAGGATATAGTCAAACTGGAAGCTATACAAAACCGTTTCATCAGGACTTTTAAGAAAAGGTTACCCAGCGGTGCTACTCATTTATGCTCTTTAGAGTCTAGAAGACGAAATGCTGGTCTTTTATTCTTGAAGAAGCTCCTGAATGGCGAAATTGATTGCATGGAGCTACTTGCTGCCATTCCTTTTCATGTACCACCTCGCTGCTTGCGCAGTACTTCGCATTTCGTGGTCCCTGCCGTTAAGACTACTGCGCTGTTCAACGCTGACGTCATTTGTAGAATATGCAGGTCATAGAATATGCTGGTGATGTGGGTTTTCAAATGGCATCTGGACTTTTCAAAAAACATTTTTGCATTACTTGAAGATTAAATTGTTAAATGAGCATGTATTATTTTACTATTATTATTTTATGTATCACTGTATGTATCACATGTAATGACTTCAACCATAAGGCTTACGCCGTTTGTTGATAAAAATATAATAAATAAATATGTACAGTTTAGCATAAATTTGTTTAGTGCATTGTGTACAATTTGATAAATGAAATTTAAAGAAAATCGTTAGAACTGCTTTCGATAAAATCGCAAGAAACATTGAACTATTTATTAAAGCGATTGTTAGGTGTGACGGATTTTTATCTCGAAATCTTCGTGCCAAGTTCCTATGGTGTTATATAAACGGGATGTTGAGTCTGAACTTTCTTTAATTTCTAGATATTTCTGACCCACACACACATACTCGCATAGGATCTAGCATAAATACTGGGGCAGATAGTATAGATAGTTGGCAGCGAAGGCCAGAACCACGAAGACGGTGAGAACCGCAGCAACCTTACCACATCCCATCCCCCCCAAACAACAATTGTCATCTGGCAAACCTTAGTCTCAGAGACATTTTCCGTGATAGCCTGCTTCATTTTGTGGTCATCGACCGGTTTAGGGCGTTCGCCCATCTTCAGGATGTGTTTGTCAGACAATGTGATAACACAGACTTGCTCAGAGCAAATTCAGTTTACACACTGACTGGTCTTTTTAATTGTATTTAAATACTAAACTCTTAAACTAGGCCAAGGGGGCTATGGTGATACTGGATGGGAAAAGGAATACGTGTTTGGGTTGTTAAAGGGGCAAATTTTCCTTAAAATGGAAACAACACGTGGTTGTCTAATTTTTTTTTATACTCTGTTGTTGGAGGGAGATTTACTTTACAATTAACTAATCAAAATAAATGTAAAATTAAGCAATAAAAATAATAAAAATTACATATACATAAACATAAAATACATATCCATATACCTATATAAAAATAACAATTAAAATAATCAAACCAAATAAAAATAATGTTAAAAATAACATTAAATAACAAAAAAAAAGTTATGTAAAATGATATGTATTTTATGTTTATGTATATTTAAATTTTTATTATTTTAATTGGTTAATTTTAAATTATGTTAGTTTAAATCGTTATTTTAATTTAATTTTAAATTTATTTTGATTAGTTAATTGCAAAATGAATCTCCCTCTGACATTAGAGTTTAAAAAAATTAGACCCCCCACGTGTTGTTTCCACTTTTAAGGAAAATTTGCCCCTTTAACAACCCAAACACGTGTTCCTTTTCCCACCCAGTTGCCATCACCATAGTTCCCCTTGACCTAGTTTAAGAGTTTAGTTTTAAATACAATTAAAAAGACCAGTCAGTGTGTAAACTGAATTTGCTGAGTGCAAGTCTGTGTTATCACACTGTCTGACAAATGCATCCTGAAGATGGGCGAACGCCCAAAACCGGTCGATGATCACAAAATGAAGCAAGCTATCACGGAAAATGTCTGTGATGCTTTCCAGCTCTGTGGAACCAACCACCACAACAAACCTTAATCCTTTATTTGGGGTATTGCGTCAAATTCAGAAATATTATGCAAATGAAATGATGGTTGGCAGTAGGGCTCAAAGAAGTAGAAAAATTTCTTAAATTTGGAAAATAAATTTCCTTATTTTTCGGAAAAGAATTTCCTCCTTTTATACTACATATGGGGTAGAAGTTCCCTAGTGTACATGATTGCTTTAGCCGTTCCATTTCGTTTATATTAACATATTTTATGAATTCCTACTTTTTTTTTTTTTTTTGTA
>JAAEAF010011116.1:0-15125 GCA_011037195.1 Triatoma infestans
AAAAGTACCCTTAAATGAATTTTCCCAGAGAAATGTTTTTAATAAAAGATGTAGCTTTTCGCATGTTTAGTTTATATATGAAGTTTCAAGAAAATTGTCGGAGCCATTTTTGAGAAAATCGCGAAAGAGTGAAAAAATCAATTAGTAAAGTGTTAAAACAAAAAGCACTTCCGGTTATCTGATTATCTGGTTAACTCGGAATTTCAACAACATATTTAATTTTAATTGATATTATTTAGTTGACAGAATTGTCTAATAAACCGAAATAGCAGTTAAGATGAAAACCTAACCCCACCCTTCCCCCAGAAGTGCCCTTAAATGAATTTTCCCGGAGAAACGTTTCAAATAAAGGTTGTAGCTCTTTGTATATGTAGTTGATTTACCAAGTTTAAAGAAAATCGTCGGAGCCATTTTTGAGAAAATAGCAAAAACGTAAAAAAAAACAACTAGTAAAGTGGTACTTCCGGATGAGAAATTTTGACAGAAAACGCACTGTCAGATCCCATGGTGTTACCTAAACGTAATATCAAGTTTCAACTTTCTACGGTTTCTCCTTTTTGAGCTATGCTGTTCACATACACACACACACACACACACACACACACACACAGACCATTTGCTAAAAATCACATTTTTTTGGCTCAAGGGACCTCAAAACAGATAACCCACTGTCAGATTGACAGATGACCACTTTTTTGGACTCAGAGGGGACCTCAAAACGGATATTTCCGGTGAAAACTCGATATCGAAAATTTGACACGATTACAATACTTCCTCTTACTAGGAGTTATTTACTAAATGTTTAATTAATGGAAGAGGAATTCAGATAGTTGTAGGGGAGGTTTGATATTTTAGCCTTTCCTCTGAGTAAGAGAGGAAAAAAGAACTAGGAGTAGGAGAAAGTAAAAAAAAAAACTAATTTTCCATAATCTTCAAAATTTTTCTGATTTGTACTAACATAAAAAGTATAGAGGCGATAGAGAGACAAGAACTTACCCAGAGACAGGTATAGCAGTTATTATTTACATTCTAGACCAGAAGAGAGCGTAGTAATATTGAACAAACACAATAAATTTGGAAATTTAACGGACGCAGATAACTCATAAATCCTTAAAAACCATTTTTCTAGTAAAATGTTTGAAATAAAAGTGATAGGTCAATTATCTGTGCTATTTATTACATAGCATTCCAAGTTTAAAGGAAATCATTATAATCGTTTTCAAGAAAATACCCACTGTTGGGGACATTTGATATTTTTTCGGTATTTGGTAATTAGGTTGGCAGAATTGGACGAGTGTGGAATGTACATTTTTATTGGCTCTAATTTTTGTGGGGGATGAAATCATATGCTTGCTTCAAGTTAATTACTTATTATTATTATTGTAAAAGGATGATAAAGGTCGAATACTTTCAACATTGTTATTGGGTTTGTCCGTGCAGCGAGTTTGTGATAGTTCCTGACGGTTTGCAAATTGGTTTCACTGCGCATGCTCCACCATGCCTAGTTTGAAACTGTTGGAAACTTAACCTGCAAGAACGCTTTGTGGTCAGTATTGTACCGTGATAATTGTAAAGCATTCAGGAAAAAATAATTATTTATTTAATTATTAATAATTTAGTTATTAGCTCTAAATCTGTAATAAATTAGCTCATACATCTGTAAGAAATTTGTTTCATTAAAAATGGTTAGGTTATAGCAAAAAAATAACTAGGCATTGAGTGAGTACGGTAAATAAATGTATGAGATATCATCAATTCGCATACTTTTAAAGGACTGTCTGTGATAGCACAGAACAGCAAATTGTTCTAAGTGGTTATATCCACAAACACTAGTTAAGTCAAAAAATAAATAGAAAGGAATATTGGCCAAGACAGCCGGAGAAATTTAATGCGTTAAAACTGCTTTGCGCATGCGTCGGACTGCCAGTTTGAAATGGTTGGCGCTTTGAGCTCTGACTGCTGTGATAGTTTGCAAACGGTTTGAAAAAAACAGCACGAACACATTACTCTGAGTTGGAAACCGTTTGTGTTTGAGAAATTGCTGCTCGAACAGTAGAATCTCTGTGCGCATGCTCCTGACGGTTTGGGACTGCTGTACGAACAAATCTATTATTACCAATTCGGAATTCAGTTTAGTTACAGGCTGTTACTTGTTTCTTATACAGATATAAAATCTCTCTTAACACTCAACAAAAACGCAAAACTCAAGAACCTGTTTTGTAAAAGACGTAATTCCGTTTGTCCGATTTTCTTCAGATTTGGAATTCTAGCAATGTTTCTGTTGTGTATGTTAAATTGGAGTATAATATCATATGATTAATTAGTGCACTTTTATATTGACAATATCTTTTTGTAACTTTAGCAAGAGCTAAAATATAGCTTTGTATACGATTATTCCATTAATTATTATTAAATAGAACATAATAGTTTGTAATGTGTATTAATATTATATAAGTGGTAAAAACCAATATTATAATGAAATGGTACTTTAAAGGAAAGCAGAACGTTACTGTTACCCCATACACCCCCAAAAAATCAATTTTCCCGTAGAAAATGTTTCAAATAAAAGTGATAGGTATTTAGATAAATGGGAAAGCACCTAATTTCCCATCCCTCAAAGTTAGTCGCACTTCCAGTCAAAATCTCTTTTTTCAGATTCGGATTTTTGGCAACATACTGAATTCTGATTATCATTATGAGGATGTTAAAATCGTATAATATATTACAACAGCACTTTAGAGCAAAGCATAACCCCATATCTCTCACAAACCACCCCTTAAATGAATTGTCCCGGAGAAATTGTTGAAATAAAAATTATAGCTCTTTATATATGTATACTTAATATACGGAGTTTAATGAAATTGTTGGGCCGTTTTTTTTTTGAGAGAGAGAAAATCTCAAAAACTGAGAAATCTATTTGAGTTTTATGCTGACCACACACACGCAGAGTCCACTTTCTAAAAACGCCTTTTCGGCCTCAGGGGACCTCAAAACTTATATTACCGATGAAAACTCGAGAATGGAAATTTGATACGACCGCAATACTAAAATGCAACAACTGAGGTGAAACACTTTCAAATGTGATAGATTTTTTCTTAATTGCGTTCTCAAATTCCAGAGTAATTTTGGACCAATTTGTAACTGGTAACTTCATTTAAATACCTTAATGCATTAAATTATCATTTTTGGTGAATGCAGGGGTCAAAGTCAAGCCTTTAGATAGCAAAACTTTATGTTTTTTTTTTTTTTTTTTTTCTAAAAATCTGGGCTATAACTCTTTAATTTTTGCAAAAGATAACAAGGAATGAGATAAAGTTGACCTGTTTGAGGTCTTCTAGTCTGCAGTCTACAAGCTGGCATTCTAAATGTTGCTCTTAGTATCTTGAATACAGGTATAGCCAAGAACGATGGGGTGGAAGATAAACTCCAAGACATTAAAAGAGTAAAATGGAACTTGGTGAGGATTTAAAAAAGGGGAACATATAAAGCGCGATAATATGAGAAAATACTCTATGAATATGAATGGTGAACCGTAATAAAAGTTGTGGTGATAAGGCTATCAGCAAAAATAAATCGGTCAAGCGAATGGGGAAATAGTGGAACTATCTTACAACCAACAAGAGTCACTATTTTGGCGTTTAGACGAATTTCACATTTAGGACGTTTATTGGACACAATTCATTTGAGCGTTATTTAAAAGGGTTGTGATAATAAGCCATTCAATATGCAATTTTGTGGGAACAGAAGAATGGTTATATCCTCTAAATATGGGAATCTCAGTGTGACGGATGCAAACATTTAAATATATTAATTTATAAATAAATCATAATTATCAAAATATGTGACATACCCTTGCAAAAGGGCAAGCCAGGTAGAAGAAGTCCAGTTACTGGCATTGTACTACCCCCTTTCCTAACAGGGGAGGAACTGAACGGACAAAAGAGAAGAGATTCTTTTAGGACAGACTTGTGCTAGAAATCAAGGTGAAAACATCAGAGCTATACCATTATTACGTTATAAGAAATTATTATAAACTATTGTAATATTTAAAGTAACTTAATTTCTCTTAGAGAATATATTTAATTTAATCTACCAGTGTGGTTTTAATTATTCTTATACTTCTATATTTTCCTCAAACATACTTATAAGCCCTAATACGAAACCGCTCGTGCTACACAACCAGCTACTACAAATACACATCACACCATTTCATTACATCAGAAATAAAGAGAAAAATAAGTTGGTAAAACATTTAGGCATCTCACTTGCTTTCATTAATCCTTGAACCTGCTATTTGGCCAGCCTCTGGACACATGTCTGTCTCATTGTTAGCTTCATAGCATTCATCCTTATGGATGAGTTAAATGAATTATCTGCAGATGCAAAAAATTTCTTAACCAAAATGATAGAATCATTCGTTTTTTAAATAGTATGAATTTATAACATAATCTGTGATACGAATATTTTCACTTATATTCTTGCTGTACATTCTTGTTACCGGCGGTTTGGTAGTTACAGTGCAAGAATTCGAAACCATTATGACATTAAATAGTAACGATTAAATTGGCTCTCGGATATTCTACCCAGCTTCACAGGAAGTATTGATAAACAATGTGATATCAAGACATTCCTGAAGATAGGTGGGTGAAAGCGGTTGATACCACAAACTGAAACTCTTGATATTTTCCAGCCCTGCAATCCTAACCACCCTAATAAGGAAAGGTATCTTGGACCCTAGCGATTAGATAAAAAAGTATTGTCCGAAATAATCATAATTTATTAAGATTCAACTAAGTATGAATGGTTTTGCCAGAATGCTACTGATGCCAAATTTTATCAACTATTGCAGATTCTGTTAACTATTAATTGTTTCAATGAAAATTGATGTTCTTTTCGTATTAAGTTAGATTTTTTTCTACTTTTTTTTTCTTTGAAAAAGTAGGTTAACAGGACAAACATCTCTCTGAACTCTCTGAATATTTAAATTTCTTTTGAGGAATAATTAATTTCATTTTAATTTTTCAAAAAATTTCACCTAAAGGTCAGTTAGTTAAATGCTGACGAGTGTTATTGTTTTTATTACCTTAGATAAATAAGAAGTAATTGTTTATCAATCAAGTACGCTAAGTAAATAATTGTATTTAAAATAGTAGTATTATTAAAACCAAGACTACTGCACCATTATTAATCAAGCCCAATTTGATTTATTAGTCTACAATTATAGACAAATACATGTATTTAGTCAATCGTAACATATTAGTAGATGAAACCTACATTCTTGTGGTTTTATATCTCTGACTTTAAAGCCTTTCTTAAAGGCGGGTAAGGTTTTTTTTATTCTGCTTTCGCCATCATCCATATCTTGAACAAGCATCTAGAGGTGTCCCAGAATGTTATGGGCTGTCCCTTCTTCCAAGAGGAAATCTACTTTTGGGGGGGGGGGGATTACATTTGGACAGGAAATTTGTGCATCTTCTATATTTATATATATGAGCTTTTTTATTCAGTTATTCTTTCAGTTAATTATAATTAAATGTTTGGGATTAATCAAGTCAATTTTGATGAAAGGAATGAAATAAATGAAAAGCAGAAAACAGGAAATATAGCTTAAACTTACTACGCTAGCGATAGTACAGAAGAAGATAGAGAGGGACTGAAGGCTGGCAGGGAGCAGTGAGGCACGACGATCAATTATTCAGGGCAGGAAAGAGTATCAAAGTCAATTAGGATATGAAGCAACTACTTCCAAGGTAGTACTGCGATCGGAAATAGGATAACTTTACGGAGTGCGAATAACTACGATGACGTCGGCAGTGTCATAAAGATGTATCTTAAGGGACGGTTCATTTTTACGTTCAAAAGCGGTTCATCAAAGAAGATTTACCAGAGGCATAAAAATTGAAAAATATCGGCAATATCATATAAAAAAATCTATATATAACTGGTAATTTAATTTTTATAGATTGTAAAAATTACGATGTATATATTTATCGTAATAACAGAAACAATTGTTTTTGTTTATACCAATTTTAGGCGTTTGAATACTATTATTTGTTTGTTAGAATTATTATCTTCATGTTTTCTATTCATGCAAACTGACTAAGGCTATATCATGGCTTGTTTTAATATTCAGTACGCATAAACAAAGCTCTATATATCTTTTCTCTTAACTCTGGAGAATAAGAGGCTGGAGTGTTATGTTTCCAGTGTTTTGAAAACGGTATTATAAGTGTGTTGTTAAAAGTTTTACTGTACATAACAGCACTATTGAAGAACAAGAAGGGAGGTCAGTAATACTACTAGAATTGTTTCTCACTATTATAATAAATGATAGTTTGTATATAATAGGCTACTTCATTTGGACATATGTAATTAGGTGCGATGATATCAGTCCAACAACCACTGTTCACTTGGCTTTATATGATTTAAAACAAGTTTTTATTAAAAAAAAAACAAGTTCCTATTCAATAAGTAAAAAAAGGACGAAAGATTGTAGTTTACCTATTTTTCAAAAATAATCTCCTAATACATTTATAGGAGTTTCCTATCTATGTAAGGTGTTACTTTCTATTTCTCCTAATAAGTGGAAGTATGGCGATCGCGTCAGATTTACAAATTTGAGTTTTCATTTTGGTAAATACATGCTTGTTTTGGAGGTCCACTGACTGAGAGTGTATGTGAACAAAATATTTCAAAAATGAGAAATCGTAGGTACTAGTTATTCTGTTTAAATATCTGCAACTGCAACTGCCATGAAATTTTCCGGCAAAAATCCAACCGGAAGTGCAACTTCACTGAATAGTCTTGTTACTTTCTCTTACTCCTAGTAAGACGAAGTATTGTAATCGTGACAAATTTTCGATATCGACTTTTCACCGGAAATATCCGTTTTGTGGTCCCCTGAGCCCAAAAAAGTGGTTTTTAGCAAATGGTCTGTGCATATGTGTGGATGTGAACAGCATAGCTCAAAAACGAAAAACCGCAGAAAGTTATAACTTGATATTCTGTTTAGGTATCACCATGGAATCTTGACTACGTTATCTGTCAAAATTCCTCAACCGGAAGTACCACTTTACTAGTTGGTTTTTTTACTTTTTTCCGTTTTTCTCAAAAATAGCTCCAACGATTTTCTTTAAACTTGATACATCAACTACATATACAAGGAGCTACAACTTGTATTTGAAACATTTCTCTGGGAAAATTCATTTAAGGGCACATTTAGGGGAGGGTGAGGTTATATTTTTCTCTAAAGTGCTATCATAGTTGATTATACAATTCTAACATCCAAAGAAAAATTTAGAAATAAATAGATGGCCAAAATTCCGTGTTTCAAGGAAGTTAGTAAACCGGAAGTGCGCGTTTACTGAACAGTTTTTTTTTTCAGTTTTCGACGAATTTCATTGAATTTGTGGTACAGAAACCACAAATTACAAAAAAAAACTCAACAACCATACTGTAAAGTCGCACCCCCGGTTATCCGATTTTCTTCAGTATTGAATATCACGTGGTAGAATCAGACATTCTACTGAAGTGATTTTTTAGAGGAAGCTTAACCTTGTAGCTCTTACAACCCTTACAGGAAACTCACTTTTTTTAGAAAAACAAAAACAAAAAATCTGGTGTGAAATATTCACACAACTTTCTCTTACTCCTGTTCTCAAAATTATAATTGACAAATTTTATAGTTTATGAAACAAATTTAATTAAATTCGTCGAAAACTGAAAAACTGTTCAGTAAAAGCGCACTTCCGATTTACTAATTTTCTTGGAACTCGAAATTTTAGCCATCTATTTATTTCTAATTAATTTTGTTTGGATGATAGAATTATATAATCAACTATGATAGCACTTTAGAGGAAGCTGTAATCCCACACCACCCCTAAAAGTGCCCGTAAATGAATTTCCCCAGAGAATTGATTTAAATAAGGGATGTAGATCATTGCATGATTAGTTTATACATCAAGTTTCAAGAAAATCGTCGGAGTCATTTTTGAGAAAATTGCGAAAAAGTGAAAAAAAAATCATTTATTAAAGTGTTAAAATAAACGCACTTCCGGTTATCCATTTTGTTTCAGACTCGGAATTTCAACAACATATTTAATTCTAATTAACATGATTTAGATGACAGAATTGTCTAATTAACTGAAATAGCATTTTAGATGTAAAACTAACCTCGCCCCTCCCCCAGAAGTGCCCTTAAATGAATTTTCCCGGAGAAATGTTGCAAATAAAAGTTGTAGCTCTTTGTATGTGTAGTTGATATACTAAGTTTAAAAAAAATCGTGGGAGCCATTTTTGAGAAAATCGCAAAAACGTAAAAAAAAAAAACAACTATTAAAGCGGTACTTACGGTTGAGGAATTTTGTCAGATAACGTACAGTCAGATCCCATGGTGATACCTAAAAGTAATATCAAGTTTCAACTTTCTATGGTTTATCGTTTTTGAGCTATGCTGTTCACACACACAGACTGTTTGCTTAAAACCACTTTTTTGGACTTAGTGGACCTTAAAACGGATATTTCCGTTGAAAACTTGATATCGGAAATTTGACACGGTTATAATACTTCCTCTTACTAGGAGTAAGAGAAAGTAAAAAAATTGATAGTCACTTATGTATAGATATTAAGCAGAGTTTAAAGAAGATCAGTAGATCTATTTTCGAAAAAGTCATGAAAAACTAAAACAAAAAATCAGTAAAGTTGTTAAATTTGGACCTAAATTTTCCTGTTAGTACCTGATAATCGCATCATGAAGTTTGAGCATACACCTACTCACACATTACTTCGTCAATGACTTTTTCTTTTTACTCAGTGTTTTCAAAACATATATTTCAGGTGAAAACTCAATTTCGAAAAATTCATACGGATTGCAATATTACCCTCTTAAGAGGAGAAGTTAAAAAAAAAAAAAAAAAAAAAAAAAAAAAATTTGTTACTTATTCAGCAAATTCTTACAGTTTACTTACTGTCTGACTGTATAAAACTTAAAACTTATCTTCTGAAGTTCACTTATCAGAACTACCACATTAAAAATATGTTTTGTTTCCCAAATTCATTTATGCCACAACAAGAATTCATGGCTCTTGTGGTATAGATTGTTAGAAACATCTGATGAAGACAGTTTCCGCAGTTGTATAGTGATAGTTTTACAGACAGATTCATTTTTTGGACCCAATTTCATAAGTGATGAACATCAGTGAGTTTTTGTCCCAACCTCTATTGATCCAATCAATATTTATAACTCTTCCTTGATCAGAAAGCTCTGCTCTTTTTTTTTTTTGTTTAATTATTTTTTTTCAGAATGAACATAGATTACAGATGTCTTATGATTACAGATATTGAAATGAGAGAGTTGTAAATATTGAAGAATGTAGTTTGTCAGATTGAATGTGTGCTGGAGATACACGCAAGTATGTCACATTTCTTATAGCAGAAGTAAGCTACAAGGTTAAAAAGATACTTTTCAAATGGAGACCTGTTTGATTAGAAGAGGAAATATATATATAGAAAATAATAATAATAAAAACCTGTTGCCTGTTGAATGCCCCGAAAATATATTCTGTTTTGAAATTCTATTTAAAACAGTGTCAAGTGCCTTGCTGACGATCTTTATTTAAATAAATAAAATAAAAAAAATATGATGAAGTTGTCAGACGACTCTCTCGAACTGCAGTTTATAGTTTAATAGACAAATTTTTATCATTTTTTTCTTTTTTCAATATTTTCCAAGTATTTAGTTTCAGTTTTATTGTATATGGTGGTTAATGAACTTAAACTTAAAAAAAATCTAGAGTGAAACACTCACACAACTTTCTCTTACTCCAGTTCTCAAACTTATAATTGACAAATTTTATACTTTGTGTACCAAATTAATTGAAATACGACGAAAACTGAAAAAAATTGTTCAGTAAAAGCGCACTTCCGGTTTACTAATTCCTTGAAACTCGGAATTTTGGCCATCTATTTATTTCCAATTAATTTTGTTTGAATGATAGAATTGTATAAACAACTATGATAGCACTTTAGAGAAATACATAACCTCACCCCTCCACTAAAAGTGCCCTTAAATGAATTTTCCTAGAGAAATGTTTTAAATAAAACAGTTGCGGTCGATGACCACAAAAAGAAGCAGGCTATCACGAAAGATATCTCTTGATACTTTTTCGGGATTCCAGGGGGCCTCAAATTGTGTATTTCCGGTGAAAACTCGATATCTAAAATGTGACACGATTATAGTACTTCCTCTTTAGAAGGAGTAAGTGAAAGTAAAAAGCCTGTTCAATAAAGCCGCACTTCAGGGTCAACTGTCTTTCTTCAAATTTGGAGTTTTGCAAGTCATTTAATTCTTGTTAATGCTAAATACGTATTTCATTCTACGTATTTTTGAAACTAAAGACTAAAGTCATCTCAACCGTGGAACCCTGGAAAGTGATATATCTATATGTATGTAATTCATTTTCAAATTTTGATGTAAATTTGTTGGACCATTTAAAAAAAAAAGAAATGAAAAATCGATTCAATATGTGACTTCGGTTGATCGATTATTATTAAATTCTTACCGGATCCTCTAAGTAAACCCAAACAAAATATCAATTTGGTCTTTCTGTGATTTTACAGTTTCGAGCAATCCTGGCCACAACGAAATACGCACGCACAATACGCACGCATTACACTCCCACAGAGAACAATCTATAAATCCACTTGTTCGTACTCAAGAGACTTCAAAACGTATATTCCCAGTAAAAAATTCATTTTCGAAATAATTCCTCTGCAGTCAGAAAAAAATAAAAACTGGCTTTAAATCCTCCTACAATTCCTCTAAATGTAATTATTAAGAAATTTTTTATTCAAAATTCTTATTTTCATAATATATTTTGGGATGATGACGAAAGAAGGCTTCCCAGAATTGCCTTATAAATAATTTTTTTTTTTAATGACTGACTGGAATAAAAGAAGAAAATGGAACAGCCTTATATGTATATAGTAGAAGAACTTGTCTTGATGCAGGATAGTTGTTGTAAGAAGCTGTCAGGAAACAAATGTAGATGAAACACACACACCGCTTTCTCTTTCTAATAATCAAGATTCAATTAATTATCCTTCAGATTTGTAATTAGTAAGTACATCATTCTAGCAGCTCTTAATATTCTTAAACCTCAGAAATACCCTAAAATAAATTTTGTCAGAAACATGATGATTCTCATTCGTGACATATTTAGCTACCAATAAAACTGTCATGCTTCGCCTATACTCCATCTAAGATGTTTGAATCTAGTTAAATCAATTAATTATTTCAATAAAATTTAAGTTATTTCGAAAATGAATAAAAAAATAAATCTGTGTGAAAGACTCATATGAATTTTTCTTTTAGCAATTATAATACACTTATATTAATAAATTTTCTGTTTTATTTGGGCCATAAAAAAAGATGGGAGACTGTCTATAATAAGATCCCAATCATTAAAGATCATACAATCCGAATAGCGGAGAAGCATATGAAATGAATCAAAAGTTAGTTACTCCCTAGGCCAGACTAGGAAGGGACAGTTCGATTCATATAAATAGAGCGACAGCAGTACAGTTCAGGACTGTTTACGACCAGTTTACAACCAGTCAACAATCAGTCTAGTACTCAGCCAATCTTTCTCTTTATATTTCTCTCGCTACCTAACTTATATTTGTTGATTATGTAATGGGATCCGAATCATAAAGATTCATACGATCCGAATAGCGGAGAAGCACATTAAATGAATGAAAAGTTAGTTACTCTCCACCTAGGCCAGACTAGGAAGGGACAGTTCGATTCATATAAATAGAACGACAGCAATACAGTTCAGAATAGTTTACGACCAGTTTACAACCAGTTAGCAACCTATTCTACCTTCTTATTACTCAGCCAGTCTGTCTCTTGATATTTCTCTCGCTACCTAACTTCGTTTTACTGTAAAGTCCTTGCAGTTTTCTCTATTCATTATATAGTGTTCAGCATATCATCTACTTTATTTCTCTAAAATCCATTCTCTCTAATTTTCTTTCCTTCTCACGTACATTATAGGGTGGTTATACAAATATACCTAAGTGGGGCATTGTGGGCGCTCTTTGTCACAACTAGTTAAGCTTGTAGCAGCAATTTTAATTTAAACCTCACTGACAGGACCTCAGAATCCTTCTAAAATAATTTTTTTTTTTTTTTTATAAATGTTTCAAATAAAAGTGATAGGTATGTGTGTATATAGATTTCTTTAAAATTCGTAAAGAAAAAGTTGGTGTCGTTTTCGAGAAAATCGCGTAAAACTGAAAATAAAAGAAACATTCAGTAAAGATGCACTTCCGGATTTTGCACAAAACCTTCGTGGCTTAACGGTATATTGGTATATTTCCATTAGAGTTTCCAGCGATTTTTTTGTTTTTTTGAGATATTTTGTTCACACACACACCATTCGCTAGAAACATTTTGTCCTTACTCTGGTGACCTGCGAATATATTATATTTCTGGTGAGAAAACTGAGTTTCGAAAATTTGATAAGATCACAATATTTCCTTTTATTAGGAGTAAGACAAAAGTTGAAATAATATTTTTTATTTCAAAAATGTGTTCCTTCTGGCGTTGAGTAGATGCTAATGCTACTTGGGTGGAAGCGGAAGTGCTCGAAACCTAGACGTTCACTATTGTCTTCTTTGTTTTGCTTTGAGCTACATGAATTCACAGAATTTTTCATTAGAGCTCCGACTTTCTGCCGAATCCTGTTACTTTTAATCACATCCACGGAATCAGAGAGTTGTATTAATGTAATGAAATATTGATTTCGCTTAAACTTTCCTACTAACTTCCTGTTACGAAGCGGTTGTAGTAAATACATTAGGTTTAAAGAAAACTTATGAAACAGTTATCCAGATAAAATACCATAACAAAAAAAAAATAAAATAAAATCTGGTGTGAAATATACATACGACCATCTTTTTAGGCTCTTCTCACAGTCAAGTATTTCTTTTTTTAATGTTAGCATTTTTACCGTACGTTATCTCCCATCAGTTGATGGAACTAATTGAATCAAAAGGCGGAAGCATAACGTCTCAGATCCCAAGAGCTCTTTAAAAATCAATTTTTCTAGAAAAATGTTTGAAGTAAAAGTTATAAGTTTTTATAACTGTATGGTAAGTATGTAAGTATTAAAAAAAAATCTTAGCGCAGTTTTCGAGTAAATTGAATGATTTTCGTGGAACCAATTTACATTATCTAGTAAACTATGTTACGTATAAAATAATTTCTACAATAAATTTAAACTTCAGTCAGAAAAAAATATATTCTTCCCTATTACGTATTATGGAGGCCGGATGTACCTCAGGGTAGTATTCTTGGTCCAATACTTTTCATTATTTTCATTTCTGATATTCTTCCCCTTACATTATAATTTTCACTTAAGCAGATGACATAGCCATTCTTTCTCCAAATTTCGAACAACCAGCATCTCTTGGGCGTTGATTTGTCAAATGGAAAATAAAAGTAAATGTTCCAAAATGCCAAAATATAACGTTCACACATTTTACAACGCATTTCTCAAAAACCTGCCTGGAATTACGGAGTAGAACTGTGGGGGTTTAGCCAATTCATTCTAGTATCTACCGCCTACAATTCTTACACTCCAAAATTTTTCGCTGAATAACTAATGCTCCATACTATGTTTCCAATAGAAACCATTCATAATGATTTAAAGAGATACCATTTATTAAATGACTTCATTTCAACACGCTACAAAAAATTCCATTCTCGCGATAGTCCTGCGATTTCTTCGGCAATAGAGGTCAGTAAATAAATAATGTACTTGGAGAGTCATCGCTGGAGGATGACTTCTCTCATTTCTCATTTTGTCTCACCATTTACTTGTTGCACGAACCATAACTCTTGCATTTGTCAATTTCAAATAAATAATAATAAAAAAATTTAAACTTTTGTGGAATTTATTTAAAAAAGAGAAAGAGAGAGCGATTGAGATGGAGAGAAAAGAAAAATAGAAACAATGCGTACGGTTGCAGTTATGTAGAAAAATGATGTCTCTATATATTATTGTAAAAATGTTTTTTTTTTTTTAATAAAAGAGGAGGTGAAATGCTTTTTACGCACAAAGTGCCGGACTCCCAACAAAATGGCCTACCGGCTAAAACACCCCCCCTTCATCACCGGACCTAACCTGGATTCACTTGTGCAGTATTACATCAGGCTAGGCCCCCCAACCTGACCCTAATTAGGGATTCACATCCTCATCATCCAACTCCCTTTTTTTACATATTAAAACTTCTCTAGCAAATGTACTTAACGGTCTCCAATTCGCTCTGCTTGAGAGAACTATACTTTGGAATCGGTCAGGAGCCCACAGGACGACGGTCCCCTCCAAATCCCTTCTAAGACGACCCCATCTTTCACACTCAAAAAATGTGTGATGGGCATTGTCCCACATCCCTGTACAATGGGAGCAGTTCCTTCCCGGCCTCTTGCCCATTTTCCGCAGATAATCTCGGAAGTAGCCGTGACCAGTGAGGAACTAGGTGAGATAGTAATCTACCTGGTCCAGCTATTCACGTCCGAGATTAACTCCGCGGTCCACCTTCCTCTAGTCTCCTCCAGCCATGCAGTCTGCCATTCCGACATAGTTCGTAGCCGCTCCTCTCGAGCGACTGCTGCTTTATCCACTTCCCTCCTTCTCCCGAAGATTCTCTTCCTTTCGCAGGCGAGAAATTTAATGGGAATGACTCCTGCAATTACCAATATAGCTGGCTCCGAAACAGTTCGATATGCAGAGGCTATTCGGAGAGCACCGAGCCTCTGCACCCGCGCCAGTCTTTTTCTATATGTTTCTCTGTTCAGGGCGTCCGCCCAAACTTCTGCCCCAAACAGCAATATTGAGTGTGCAACACTCATCAAAACTTTGCGGGTACGGGCCATAGGTCCCCCGAAGTTGCTCATCAGCCTACTTAACCTTCCCACCCTTATAGACGCTTTTTCCGCGGCCCTCTGAATATGCTTACCAAAGGTTAGCTTGACGTCAATCGTCACTCCCAGGTATTTAACAGCCTCCGTAGAAACTATTGTCTGCTCCCCGAACTTCCATGGGATGCACACATCTATT
>JAAEAF010011117.1:0-15313 GCA_011037195.1 Triatoma infestans
TGAAAAACGCATCCTGAAGATGGGCGGACGCCCAAAACCGGTCGATGATCACAAAATGAAGCAGACTACCACGGAAAATGTCTCTGATGCTTTCCAGCTCTGCGGAACCAACCACCAAAACTCCCATAGAAATCCCCTGATGAATGAATGAATTTTCCCGGAAAAATTTATAAATAAAAGTTGTAGCTCTTTATATGTGTACTTAATATTATACTAAGTTTAAAGAAAATCGTTGGAGCCGTTTTCGAGAAAAAACAGAAAAAAAAACTTTAAAAAACCATTAGTAGAGGCACTTCCAGTTGATGGATTTTGCTGGAAATCTTCGTGTTTCATATGGTGGAAGTACCTAAATGGAATACTAAGTTTAAGCTTCCTAGGACTGTTCGATTTTGGGATATTGTGTTCAGAAACACATATACAGACCATTTTCTAAAAACCACTTTTTTGGACAAAGTTACAGTAATTACATTTCTAACACAAATTTAATAGTTAAAATCTTATTAATTATATTAATATTATGTATCTCATAACCTTATTTATTAGTATTATTTCTAACAATGTTTACTACCGACCAATTTAGTCGATCAGTTAAGAAAAAAAATGGATGAAGCTCATTGTCTACCTATCTACGTGGAAATCGGGCGAGAATTCAATTGGCTAGACATGACAATAGCAAATTATCATAGATAAACCACTGTACATATATTGTAGTAAAATGTAAAAGATATGGAACTTTTAAGTAGTATATTTAATATTATAGAATAGACAATGGACATATCACATATATATTAAAGATTGCGTCGTATTTTTTTTTTTTTTTAACATTTGGGTACATAAGTACAATACAAAAAAAAACATTACATTTACAAATATGTAAATGTATACACGTTTTACTACTAAACTATATGACCTTTAAAATGTATTTGTAAATTTCTAAGATAACATTGTTTAAAAATATAACATACTGAAGTGCTGCTCAATATTTACAATGTTGACATATTTATTTAATTAATTATTTGAAGAATATTATTCACAAAATTCATACACTAAAATTATATATATAAATAACACTGTTAAGGTTTTTATTGGATAAAAATAAAAACTGAGGAGTTATAATCTTATGGTTTCAAACAGAATGTAAGAGAAATAGTGAGAATGATGAAGTAGTAAATAATGGCATGTTTGCTGAACATTAAAAAAAAAATATCTCATCTGTACTATCATCTACATAATAATATTAATTATAATTAAATATGTTGCAAAAATTCCGAGTTTAAAGAAAGTAGGTTGACCGGAAGTGGAACTTTACTGAACAGATTTGTTCAATTTCTTGCGATTTTCTCTATGAAGACGCCAACGAATTTTCATTCATTAACCATTCATTCATTTCGTCATAAGAATGTTTGTCAATTATAACGGTATACATCGTAGTAAGAGAAAGTCGTCTGGAGTGTTTCACACCCGATTTTTCAACTAACCAACACAAATCTCTTGGTTTGTTTGTTAATTCATGTCATATATGAGTGTTAAATAAATAAATCAATAAATGTTAAATTAAATTTATATAATTTTGTTTGAAGAACTGCCTGGTTATCAGCGCTCTATTACAGTTTTAAGTGTTATTTGTAAAATTATAGCGTTTCAGACTGGCGCTTCTCAAGTATCATAACTAGAGTAGACAAGCAATTCTTTTGCATTATCACATAGCGCCTCTCCCTACAAAACAAAACAAAACAAAAATATTGTTTTAATACTATGTATCATTTTCTTAAGAGCTTTTGTTTCTACTTTTTTCTCTTCTAGTTCAATAAATCTACGCCTAAAGTGTTCACGTATAAAATAAAATCTTTCAAAGGATGCTGCACTGTGAGACCTGATAGCTCTATTTGCCCCTTCTCAAGTCCAGGTCAATACTGGGTTCCGGGAATGTTATGTTGTTACACATAACTCTTCCATTCTCCAGGGAATGAACTGTAAAGGCTATTAGGAAGAGAAAATATAAGGGCAGCTCTGCTGGACTCGAACCCGGGGACCTCTGCGTGAGAATGCAGCGCGTTACCACTGAGTTTATCTCACTCCTAAATATAATTATTCAAATAGAATCCACCGTCAAAGCTCTTTAAGATCATCCATCTTCCCCATTCAAACTTTCATTGAATCCCAACTGCCGCTGGCGGTGTTTACGCCCCTTAACTTCAGAGCAAGAAGTCAGCTTCTCAGTGGAGAAATAGGTGGTTGGTCATAGAGTGATAAATCTTGAGCGTCATGGCGGTTTTAGTAAAAGAAAAAGGAAAACGACGAAGCCCCTCTTAAAAGGAAGAGAGAGAGTGAAAATAGAAGAAAGTAATAATAATAACAATTAGAATAATATAATTAATCAATTAAAAAAGAATAATGAGTGAAAAGTATAATTACAAATGATTAGCTAAATATTTAAAAGAGAAAAAAAAGAATATAAATACAGATGGTAGTAACAACTGGCTTCGAATTCACGATCCTAATAACGGAGAGGCCAACACATTACCTGTGAACTACTTGGCTCAATATCAATCCTGTTCCCATTCACAATAAATGTATAAATATAAGGCAATTCAGCACTTTGCTGAATCTCTGTCTTTAGAAAATAACCAGAATAGTTTTTAATATAAATTTAAATTAATAAACTCGAAAATTAACAAATTTAATTAACAATTTAAAACAAAACAGAACAAAACTTTACAACAGCAAACAAAAACTAATCTTCTTTATTCAAAAACACACAAAAAAAACTTTAATAAAGAATTAACGTGATATTATTATTTTCCAGATTACAAAACTTAAATAAAATTTGCCGCTTACATAAAAATAAAATCGTCAAAAAATGAAAGAAACTTCATACGTGCATTGTTTTTTTTTATTTTTATTAATTTAAGGCGCGTCAACATCTAAGGTCATTGGCGCCCGGAGCCTTCTCAGTGCACTGCCGGCATCCGGACAGTGTTCTCTCGTTACAGACAACACTGTCTATCACCGGACAGTGAACTGCAGAGGCTTCTAGGAAGAAAAAATCTAAGGATAGTACAGCTGGACTCGTACCCGGGTCCTCCGCTTGAGAGTACGCTAACACCACTTATCTCTTCCCTTCCCTACGTGCATTAATCAACTTATAATTATTTAATTAAATCTACCAATTTATTATGAGATATATGTTTCTAATATAGGTAATTTATTTCCGATACTAATGATTTGCGTATGAATTAGTAGCCACTATTATAAAGTTCATGTGAAATAACTGTGAGGGGTTTCGTTTTGTAGAAAAATTCAACTTCCCTGTACGGGCCGGAAGTCCCATACAAGAGACCGAAATACAAACAAACAAAAAATCACCCAAGGGGAGATACCTTCAGTTCAGACCACCATTAATCTTTATTGACCTACATGTTTACTTTCTGTTACTACTTAAAAAATACTACTAATACAAGAGGAAGTATTGCATCGGGTCAAATTTTTTATATCGAGTTTTCACCGGATAGACATGTTTTGAGAACCCCTGGGGCGGAAAAGGTGGTTTTTAGAAACAGGTGTGGTGTGTGTTTATGAAATCAGCATAATTCAAAAACAGGGAAAATCTCAGAAAGTTCAAACTTGATATCTAGTTGTTGTCGTTGGTTCCGCAGAGCTGGAAAGCATCAGAACCATTTTCCGTGACAGCCTGCTTCTTTTTGTGGTCATCGACCAGTTTTGGGCGTTCGCCCATCCTCAGGATGCATTTCAGTGTAAAATCACAGATTTGCAGTTGTATACTGAATTTGTACTCATTGTGTAAACTGAATTTGCTCTGTGCAAGTCTGTGTTATCACACTATTTGACAAACGCATCCTGAGGATGGGCGAATGCCCGAAACCGGTCGATGACCACAAAAAGAAGCAGGCTATCACGGAAAATGTCTCTGATGCTTGATATTTAGTTTATGGGATAGCATGACTAATTTTATCCAACATGAATTATTATACCATTCACTTTATTCATACTTCCCCAAATATTTAGAATTTTGAAATTAAATTAAACTACAAATTGTATCTCCGCAGCTTGGAGGGGGGAGGGGACATTCTCGCTAATTTTCACTGAGTCCCATTTAGTTATAAAGCTACTTCATACAGACCGACCTAACCTTACTCATACAGATATATATAAATGGATTACATTGATATTTTTTTATTATGTATATATCAATGAGATAGCAAAATGTATTATTCATCTCACAGAGGCCTATGTTTATTGTAGACCTATAATATAATATATTTAGGCCAGGAAGTGTCCCTACTTCCAAACGAAGAAGTTGAAAAGGTTAAAGTAAAAGAAATTTATTGAGGACAAAACTAGTAATGGTTGTGCATACATAAATATTGTATAATTCCTTTATTTGCAAACTATACCAAACCTCTAGTTTAATAGTCGCTATTTTTTTTTTTTTTTAACTTATTTATTTATACCAGTAACGTTACTGTTATCAATCATTATTACATTGTAGTAATAATATAAATGTAATAAAATTTAGTATACAAAAATAAAACATTTTGTTTTGAATATTTATTTTTATAAAAGTAATTTATAATTTTTTCAATCATAGTCATTTTTCATAGTCATAGTCATTAATTAAATAGGAATGTCGAATTCAGGACGATTTATAGTTTAAAAAAAAACTAAAAAATATATATTTAAATAAATTCTCTTCAAAATTGGAAATTATAATTGGAAATGTTTAATTTCCTTTATAATTATGAAAATTTAAGTTTCACAATACATCGATATAGATAGCAATTGTGGTGGAATAACTCTGTGAAGTTGCTCCAGAATGTTGCTAAAAACAATTTGCCTGGAAAGATGTTACTAACTAAAAGTGTCCAGGATTAAATATGTATAGTTAGTTATAACAAATTTAGAGAAAAATTATTGGAGCCATTTTCAAGAAAATCGCAAAACGTCATGCTTTAAGTTAAATTATTTTAAGGCGCGTCAACATCTATGGCCATTGGCGCCCTGGGGCCTTCTCAGTGTGAACTGCCGGCCACCGGACTCAGTGTTTTCTCTTGCTACAGACAACACTTGTCCGAATTTATATTTTTTAAAAACAAACTTAATTAAAACAATAATAACTATTTTGTTGTTGAGGTTGGTCCAGCATCAGAGATATTTTTCCATGGCTTCTTTTTGTGGTAATCAACCGGTTTCGGGCCTTCGCCCAATCATCAGGATGTTTTTGTGAAAACAGTGTGATAACACAGACTTGCACAGAGCAAATTCAGTTTATACTTGATACTATTTATAATTAAATTTTGATACTAACACAATTCAAATTTATTTAAAAAAAAAAAAATCCTAGTGTAACACTCTGCCGTCCTCTCTCTTATTGTAATTTACATAATTATAAAGTCAAATTTTCTTCCTCTCAGACTCTTTTTGTGGCAGTTTTAGAACAAGTTTTCAGAAGTTTGGAATGGGACAATTTATTGGCATAAACATAAATGGTAAGCTCCTCAATAATTTGAAGTCTGCTGATCGATAGCGGCATCGAAGTACCAGCTTGCAGGTATGCTTGAGGAATTAGAATATGCTTTAGGGCGTGGGCCTCAGCCTAAACCACATGAAGACTAAAATAATAACAAATACCATGAAGGCCAGCACAGAAATGTCCCAGTGCAGAGTTGAGATAGTCGAGGATATAGTGTACCTGGGGTAAACTGTTTCCTTCCGAGACAGATTATCAAAGGAAATTCAGAGACGCATTGCTCTGTCGTGGAAAAAATTCTGGTCTCTTAAAACAATTATGAAGGCTAACATAAAAACCGAGTGGAAGAGAATTACCTTCAATACCAGCATTCTCCCTGTACTTACATATGGATGTCAGACATGGTCAACCACGAAAGCGCAAGCAAGGAAAATAGAAGTTTGGCAAAGGAGCATTGAACGGCAGTATGCTGAATATGAAAAGAAGTGATAGAATCAGAAATGAGACTATTAGTAAGGCAACTTCAGTGAGGGATGCAGTAGGTTTTGCCAGAAAGTTGAAGTGGGAATGGGCTGGTCAGTGGCTGGAAGAGACAACAAACGCTGGACCAAAATGTTAAACAGAAAGGACACCTTTAGGTAGGAAGTGGAATAAAGGTAGGCAATTAAAGAGGTGGTCAGATGAGATTAAGATGGAAGAAGGAGTCAATTGGATGAGGAAAGCTCGGGACAGGGAATACTGAACAGATGGAAGCGAGGTCATTGAACTCCCAGTTACAAGGTACGGTTGGTCACCGAATATGACTATAACTCCCTTCAGGGAAGGCCTACATATTTTGCATATGCGATCTAGACGAAGTAGAAGAAGATGAAAAAAAGAAAAGTTTTTGTGTTTAGGAATAGTGACTTTTATTTTAATATTTTTTTCGTTATTTTATCTTTTTGGACTTTTTATTTTTCCTTTTGTAATGCAAAATATTACAAATAAAGGCTATTATTATTATTATTGTAAAGTCAAATTTTCTTCACCCTCTTCACCCTCATTTTTTTTTTTTTTTTTAATGGAGAAAATCATAGAATACTGAAAAATCTGCTCAATTCATTTTAGGTCAACCGGTTTTTCTTCAAACTCGTAATAATGTCAACAATTTAATTCTGTTTAATATAATATGGAGGATAAGAACTTATAATGCTTACTAGATTTTTAGTTCTCTTCAATGTAACATCAATAGCAGAATTTAGATTCGATCTAATAAAACCACATTTTTGGAGGAAGGCCTTATAACCTTATAACCTTCCCCCCAAAACCCCTCTTAAATGAACTTTCTCAGGAAGAACTTTTAAACAAAAGTGATAGTTATCATCTTCGTATTTATTAGTCAATATACCAAATTTTAATGAAAAACATCAGCATTTTTATGAAGAGAATTGCTAAAAATTTGGAAAAAAAAAAACCGGTTCAGTAAAAACGCACTTCCGGTCAACCGATTTTTTTTTTACAAACTCGGATTTTTGGCAAACAACTAATTAATATTTTTTTTGGATGAAGGAATCAATTATAATAAACTGAAATAGCATATTAGAGGAAAGCATAATTCCACCCTTCTACCAAAAGTCCCCTTAAGGAGATATTTGGAACGAGTTTACAATTCCATTCAAACTATTGTAGGATCTATAAACAGTAAGAGTAAAGAATGAAGTAAAATTTGATTATTGTAATATAACTTAGACCATTACTGTCTGTACTAATGAAAGTATAACCTTCCTTTATACATATATATATATTTATAATCTAAGTTTATGTGCATAATTTTACAATAATTGGCCCACATGATGATTAAAAAAACAAAAAAAAATCACCTTGTAGGTCAATGAGCTCAATGGGAACTAATTAAAATAAATTGGAAATAAGGATTTATTTTTATGTTCACAACTTATTTACTCACCGATGTTCCCATTTTGAACTGCTCTAGTTTGTAAAAGATTAACTCAAATTATAAATTTCTCCTTCCCTCTATGTCATTACATTGTTGACCCTCATTGAAGAAAAAAAAAAAAATCATTCTTTTGAACAGAAATTGATAGAGTTATGAAATTCGGCCCTGATACTTTTTTTTTTTTTTTTTTTAGAAATGTCATACACTGACTTTGCATTATGATAAATGATTTCTCTATTAGAAAAATTACAAGTAATATAGTTGTACATATTTTATTTATGTAATTTGTAAATGTTTTATTAAATTAATTTTTATAAGTTAACAAAAAAAGAAATTAGATTTATTTGATTTAGTAGTTTATTTCTGATTGTTGTTATATTTGATTGGTATTGGTAATTCAAGGATAAGTCCTGGAAGAGTAGGTGTTTTTTAACAAAAATCGTTCAATAAACGAATCTAAAGATCAATTCAAGTACCTCCTCCTTCCTTCTTAACCTCTTCTTTATTAAAAGGGTCGGTACCACCTTAGTAATCCATAAGGGGAAGTTTCCATGGATACAAACATATTTTGAGATTTCCATAGTACGAAAAAGATGTTTTTGGCGAATAGATTTTGTGAGCATATTTTTGTGTGTGTGTGTGAAAACAAAAGATCTTAGAAAGAAAAAAAATCGTAGGCAGGTCAAACTGATATTCCGTATAGAAAACCTCCTGCATTTTTTGCCTCGAAGGTTTCCCGTCAAATTCTATCAACCGGAAATGCCATTTTACTAAAAATAGTTATTCAGTTTTCCGGATTTTCAGCAAAATGGTTTTTTAGTAACATTAAAAGTATTACAAGAATTCCTACACTTTGGAGGGGGTGAGTCTGTGTCAGGATTGGCACTTCGACACATGTGCGAATGAATTGTGATCGTATGAATGTGAAATTATATTGTAAATAGGATAGGATTTTAATTTAGATTAGATTTTTAATGTGGTGGATAAATATCGAGTACTCCACCACAACTTTCTAACTGGGTGTAAGCTTGTATATATATATATGACCTTATTTATGGTATGATCGTATTTATAGGCATGAATGTATTTATTAGGCTGAATGTTTTTAAGTATGAATCTGATCGCTGGAATGTGTGTATGGTATGAATGTATTTAGTATGAATATATTTAAATAGTTGGTTTTTTCATCATTGGATTAGGCATTAAATGGAACTTTAGTACTCTATCTCCGTTTCTCTAAGAGTGTAGTAATTTATGAAAGTCTGTTCAATTTAAATATAATGTTTTGCTCAATTAGTATAGTGTCATTTTGTGGATGATTATCAGGTGCGAAAAACTTTAGATGTTGTACACCTTAAAAATAATTAAAAAAAGAATTCGAAACTTAAAGGAAATTTGTTTAATGGAAATACGCCTTTTTTAGATTAGTTTTTGAGTTGTTTTTTTTTTAATTTTGCTGATAACAAGTCGAAAGGATGGACACACATACAAACGTTGTCACTTTTACTCGAAACAAATTCGAAAAAATTTATTTAGGTATGTTCAGAGGAGTTTATTTTGGGTTTTTCTTGGCACAAAGTTGTAGATTTCTAGTATTACTGGAGTTTGATCCAGACGTTACAACGTATATACATTCAAGTACTAGCTGTCACATTCTACAAACCTTCATACCCTCCACCGCCGCTATATTTATATTTGACCAACTACACTTTCGAGTAAAAACTCCAAATTTAAAGAATTCATGCCAGAATTTTTTTATTTTTTTTTTGAGATTATCTGAATACACATATAACACAGATTATTGTAAATATTTGATATCTTAAATTTTGGTTAAATATGTCTTTTTATGATAAGACTGAGATTAAGCAAGATAAGAGCAATAATATTTGGGGGGGCTCCCACTCTTCGCTTGTTTTTAGCTGAATGAAGTGTCTTGTTTATATCAGCACTCATCATGAAACGCATTTTTATTGTAGAAATAAAAAGCGGATTATTATCCCAAATTACTGTTGTTGTTTTTGTTTTTTTTGGACACAATGTTTCAAATAAAAGTGATAGATTTATATATCTGTGTCGTTTTGCATTCTAAGTTAAACCAAAATCGTTATGGCCATTTTCGTGGAAATTTCATAAAACCATAAGATGCCTATTCTGTAAAGCCCCACTTATTTAGAAGTTTTGCAATATTTCTAAAGTACTTCAATGTTATATAAGTTGTAATGAATTGTTACTTTAGACTTAAGAGGAATGTTTAACTTTGCTCAGAGCTCCCATAACCAATTTCCCTGGGAAAATGCTTCAAATGAAAAATGATAGGCACTTATCTGTGTAGATAGTATACGAAGTTTAAAGAAAATCATTAAAGTCATTTTCGAGAAAATCGCAGAGAAACTGAAAAAAAAACCTCGGTTAACCCGCACTTCCGGTTGATGGGTTTTGTCCTGCACTTTCTCGTCTTTGTGATATTTTATTCAAACACACGTAGATCATTCGCTAAAAACATTTTTTCGTACTCAAGGTACCTCAAAACAACTATTACCAATGAAAACTCAATTTCAAAAATTTGAAAAGATCGCAAGTCAGCTCTTAATAGGAATAAGAGAAGGTAAAAATATGGGACGCACTCCGGATATCGTATAATTAATTACCTTTAATGCTATATATGGGTTTTTGAAACCCAGATTGCTGTAGAATTTCAAATTTGAAGAAAATCGATGAACAAGAAATATGATTTATACAGAATAGATTTCTAAGTTTTTAAAAAACTTTAGTCGAAATTACCTCAAAAGAAAATGTAAAAATAAATTTACTCGGCACAAAAAAAAAAATTCAAATATTAGTATAGACCTGTTCTTTGTCTATAAGTTTAAGGAAAATTGGCCGACTTTAAAAAAAAATTCGCCATAACTATAAAAAAAAAAAGGTGACATTTCCGGTTAACATGTATTTACGCGAAACTTTAGTTGTCGGATGCTCGTATTTATGTTTCAATTCGTTTTTTTTTTTTTGAGTCAATTTCAAAAATCTAACAATCTAAACTTCCCACATAGAGAGAAATATAGTAAAATAGAAAAAAACAAAAAATAAAATGTATATTGAATGGGGTTAAATTACCACTTTAAGGGAATTCTGTTAAGCATTCTATACTATTGAAAAACTTAGTTGTAGAAATTCATATACCAGCGACAATATGACCAAGAGAAAATATAATACGTTATCTATATTTATAATGTTTGCTTTTGCAATAAATTGCTGTTTATACTTCAAACCGTTGAATGACTATTGCATCAAGAAAATTCCAAGAGATTGATTTTTTATTTATGTATTATAAATTATGCGATATTTACTGCTAAGAGATTATAAAAATGTTGTAATTCTCTCTAGTGATATTACTTCAAAGCTTCCATACAATTCTTAATGATATAATTAAAATAGCTATCCAATTTGTTAAAAAGCATTTCTTCAATTTTTAAGAAGCTCAAATCTCCTGTCACGTTCGCCTGTTCAATAACTTCACACATCACTTGGTGACAAGATTAGTGTGGTTACAACCCACTTCCATGAGTCCTGTTTTCGAGCGTCCTTCAAAATTGTCCCAGTTTCTTAGAGCGTATAATATATTGGAATATATAATTTCGCTCTCTGGGCCGGAAATGTACAATGTGTTTAAAAAATAAAATAAAAATAATAGAAACTGAAACTATATTTTTATATTTTGTTGTCAATGTAATACATAAAAAACAGGGGTAAATAAAAAAAGAAAATTATAACATTCAACCTAACACATTACTTAAAAGTCAACTAGCCTTCAAGGCAACTTAGCCCTGAAAATGGATGGCGCTGTGTCGTCGTGCCTATACTGCTGCCATCAATGACAAAGATGGTTAATAAGCTGTGTGTTAATTAATGTTGTAGTTTTTTTGTAAACTGCAATATTGTTAATGATATAGCTTATTTCATACTAGTATTATGTCTTGACGAGTACGCGGGTTATGGCGATGAGCGCAGAAGGGTCTGGCCCGACTGCTTCCGGCTCCCGTCGCTGCTGCAGATCTTGGTGGTGGTATGGTAGTTCTCTTTCAGAATAGTTTGTAAGATTTAAGAAAAATTAACAGATAAATATTTTTCCATAAATGTGTACGTGTGTAGTGCGACCGAGTGAGGAAGGGATCGAAAGCTGATTATGAATCAACTAACAGTTTCAACTTACAGATATATTAATATATCTGTAAAGGGGGGCTCCCTTTTAAAATTATAGAAACACTTATTATAATAATCACTTTTAAAGGTGTATGAATACGCAAATGGAATTGGGGGTATTTGAGTGAAGCTGGAGCTTGTCAGCGGGTAGGAAAACTCTAGCATAATCTAAACATAGTGTGTAAATGTTGGGCACATGGGAAACATAGTTCGTGTTTAGACTAGATAACTGACCAATTTCCGGAAGAATTGACTAGTCAATACACTCATATAGAAAAACATCAGAGATATTTTCCGTGATATAAAAATTTAGTTTATACATTAAAGAGTATAGATTTGCTCTCTGTGCAAGTATATGTAATCTAGACAGCAACAGAGACATTTTCCTTGATAGCATGCTTCTTTTTTGTGGTTATCGACCGGTGTCAGGCGTTCGCCCATCCGGATGGATGTTTTTATCAAAGAGTGTAATGACATAGACTTGCACAGAGCAGATTTACTCGAGTGTATCAACTGAATTTGCTCTGTGTAAGTCTATGTATTACACTATTTGATAAAAAAATCCTGATGATGGGCGGACGCCCGAAACCGTCATGACACAAAAAGAAGGAGGCTATGTCGGAAAATATCTCTGATGCTTTTCAGCTCTGCGGGCCCAACCACAACAACATATAGACAAACTTTACCTTGAACTACAACAGTATATTTCGTCTGCACATGGTATGATACCCCACAGGAGCACTGCATAGATAGATAGAAAGAACTGTACATTATCTTGATGCTTTATGCCATAGAATTCTTTAAAAATCAATTTAAAAAAAAATGCTTCTAATAAAAACTATTAGCTATTTATGCAATTAGAATATTATCTTTAAAGAATATCGTTGAAACCGTTTGCGAGAAAATCTGAAAAAACATTCCTTTTAGACAAAATAGATTAACAACTTCAATATAACACCAAGAAGATATAGTTTGTTTCGATAAAAGAGAAACCACTATAAAACAGTACAAAAATATCGATGCAGTCTATGGGTGAATGTGGCTGAGTCAGAAATTTGCTGAAGACCAATTCAAATTCTTGTAATTAAAAAATATGTATATAAGTTTAAGTAAAAATCAAAGTATCATCAACAGAAATTATGGAATATGAAAGAAGTATTTATAGTCTTCCAGGAACCAGGACCTCCCCAATCACTAATTCCACTCGCATCGGTCTAATGCCTTCACTCTCTATCTCCTCACACTCGTTCTTTTAAGGTCTTCCTCCACATCATCAAGCCATCTTCTCCCTCCAGATTTCCCAAACATAAGCCGACGTGGCAATCTCTCTCTCTCTGCCGGCATTCATTCAATATGATCCAGCCATCGGAGTCGATTCTGCTTTATGAAGATCATCGATTTACTGTCATCATAAAGAGTCTTGATCCTCCTTACTCGCCAGTCTCCAATCACACATCCACATATAGGTCCATATATGGCTCCGAGTATTTTGTATTCCCAACCATTAAGTCTGACTTCGCTGCCCTTCGTTTGAACCCAACCCTCACTTCTAGTTTGAACCCAAGTTACTATAGATAGTAGATAATAGCTTTTGTGGAACATGAGAGGGTCCTAAATTTTACTGTGTTTTTAAGCCGCAAGCAAGCAAGTTATTTAAAAGAATTTTCCATTTTATAGCAAAGATTTCCCATGTGGAAAATTCGTTCCATCTCTTGTGAGTTCCTAAAGGATTTCAATATACGATCTTTATTATCGTTCACATGGAGACTTGAGGACTTGGCTGCTATCTCAATTTATTAAATATGTAATAAATTATATTAATTAAACTGTATATTAACTAACAGACATGAATCAATATGTTAACAGACACAATATCTTATAGGCAATAAATTGCTGAAAATTTTTGATTAAGATTGATTGTTTATAATACAGTTTTGTGCGATATTAACATCAAAAAATGTTAGTAATGTTCTCTGGTGACATTACTTGAAAGCTTTCCAACTAAGTTTCCACATAATTTTTATATAATTAAAATAACTAGAGCTCAGTTGTTAAAAAGCATCTCTTTATACTTAAGAATGTCCTGTCAACTTAGCGCCTGTTCAAATAACTTCACACATCACTTGGCGACAAGATTTATATGGTTACATCCCACTTCCGTAAGTCCTGTTTTCGAACGTCCTTCAAAATTGTCCCAGTTTTTCAGAGCGTATTGTTGATATATCAATTGATACAATCAGTAAAAATGGAAAAAATAATGAAGTTCTTACAATCCACACTCGTAAATATTTCACTTACGAGTTATAGCTGTCCTAATTAAACTATTTTATTAAGTTTAATAACAAATTTATTATAATGTAATAATAATAATAAAAAATGTTATCGATGATAACAGTATTTAGGTCAATGTTTGTACATAGAAAATAACTTCAGTAATAATTATTTAATCAATATTAAATTTTAAAAGAAAAAATCGTCTTGATTAAATTAAATCAAAATAGATAATTACACTAATAATTATGGTATAATGTGATATTGTCAATAGGATTTGTTTCATTATCCATATTTTTTAAAATCAGATCTTTTAGGAAGCGAAACTGTTCAGATAACAAACATTCTCCCAGGATCAGTTTAATCAAGCTTAAAATAAATGATTTACTCGATTTTTTTCTTTAAAAATTTGACAAAGCTGAAAAACCCCATATCATTAACTCCCGCTATTGCGCTAATAAAATCTCCGTTATAATGACACAGTTAAAAATGAGCATCCCATTTTGTAGCATATTAGTAACAGAATTCTAAATGAAATAAACAAGTAACTTATAAGAAGGATACAAACAAATAAATTCAGAAAAATGTGGCTACTGTTTTACTTGTAGGAAATAAACTCGCAAAACTTGGAAATGGTAAATAAAGCAGAAGCTCTACTTTATATATTTCTAACAGTTTAAATCATGATGCGCGTGTTATACTCAATAAGTTATATATGTATGTCTTTCTTTTGGATTTGTTTTATTATCTTTTGTATTGAAAAGAACAAAAAAATTCACCGTCATTAAATAACAAGGTACCATACACTTAACGCGTTATAACTCCTAGCGCGTGATTTAAAATTGTTTTTACTGAACACTTATTCTCATGCTAGTGTAAGTGCCATATTTTTGCTAACCAGATAACTATTATATTACAAAAAAAAATATATTTCTAAACGTTATACTTGGAAAATAATTATTGTTTAAATTGGTGTGAGAAATAAAAAAGAAGTTAAAAGGAAAAAAAAAGATAAGATAAAAATGACAGGATTATAAATGTTTTCTTAAAAGAATAAAGACGTCTATAAAAAAAACAAAAAACAAAAAAAAAACATATCACTGTACTAATAGAGTAACAATAATAATAACTCCTAAATAATTAAAAAGAATTTGTACAATTATTCTGCTAGTTTTATTGGTTCACGTCCAAATAGAAGACATGCGATATATCTATTAAATTTAAAAAAAAAAAAAATTCTTTTGTTTTTATGAAAATTTGCAATAATTTAAGCAAATTATTTGGCGAGGACACAGAAATAAAAACCTTGAATATCAATATTCCAATAATCTCCCAAACTTCTATAGCCAAGATTCTATATTATTAATAATTGATAATTTTCAAAAAAAAAAAAAAATTATGATGAGATCTGTAATTTT